>BQNB010128398.1:8178-19284 GCA_026074375.1 Tanacetum coccineum
AACAAATTCTACTAGACGGGTATGTGCTCATAGATGTTCTTCGTTACACTTTGTGTCAAAAATCAAAATATTAATATCGCACTTTACTAGTATAAGTAATACAGATAGGTTGTTGAGATGTACCAGATTCGATGTTTTCCGTAACTAGTGAAAGGTTCATAACAAATGGAGCAATCATCAAACTGAGGTTTATTACTATCGTTTGAAGTATCGTCCATGATCATTACCCCGTGATGTGTTTTACCATCTGCGCCAAGCCAACACGATAGGCTAATCCTAGGTGAAGGCATATCCTCCAATTCTTCCACATCCTCTTCTTCATCTTTTGATTCGTTATCTTCTTCTTCATCAGCTTGTGCTTCTGCAACTTCTACTAAGCTAATTAGTCTGCCATATTCCTCATCATCCATATTCTTTGTTTTTAGGGTTATAATTTTTTTACTGTTTGTGTAAAAAAATACTCATGCAGTCATGAATATACTCGTTTTATCCAGATAGTCTGATTCATAAGTGGGCTTTTGATTTGGTCACAAGTTATGGCCCAATTTATCTATATTTATAACATAGTGGTTAAAGCGTCAAGATTTCCTCCTAAAAATTCTGAGTTGTAATCTCACTAGATAAACATGTTACGGATCACTAAGGATAAGAGCACTGGGAGTGGTGGTGCCAAACTTTTGGTGCCAAACTCAAAAAGTGGTGTCACTTTAGCAAAAAAGGAAAAAAAATATTACAAAAGTTCTGATTTATTCAGATAAAAAAAATACCCGCGGAAACATCTTCGATACCTAATAACTTTAAAATAATCGATATGGTCACAAACGTACAACCTATTATATAAAAAAAACCCATATAGCAAGTTAATCAGTTTCGGTTTCGGTTCGGTCAACAGAACCAGTTTCGGTTAACGAACCAGTCGAAACCGGTTTGGAAGAAACCAAAACCGGTTTGAAACCGGTTTGTGTGCGGTTTGTAGTCGAACCGGTCACACCGGTTTGGAACCGGTTCATGACCGGTTAACCACCCAAACCGGTTTTGACCGGTTTGTTTTTTTTCTTTTCGTTTTTCGTGGGTTTTACACTATAAACCGAATAAACTTCAACTTTTATTTAATAGAAACCCTAATACATCAGAAACGAAATACATTGGAAAGGAAAATATAACACAATGCAAGGAAATTTAAAATACAACATCAACAACATAATGCAAGCGATTAAAAATACAACATACTAATCGAAAATTAGTAATCATCTTCGGCTTCTTCGATGCTCATCATATAATCATACCGTGGTCCTGGAACACCCTCGTTGTTTGCTCGTGGTCAAAGTGGTTGAACGGTAACGCTCGTTGAATCACCAAACCCGCGAATTGTTCACGAAGATAATCTGGATCGTACCTGAAAACACTCCCATCTCGAGCCATATACGTTTGCCCCGCTTCCGGATTCTGGTTCTTCTGTGCCTTTACAAAATTAGCCCCGCAGAACGCATCGCCCAAAAAAACTTCCCGAAACGTAAAAAAATTATTCGGGAAAAATTTAGCCCCGCCGCAACGCGCGAGTTCTTTTGCTTGTTTATAACATAGTGGTTAAAGCGTCAAGATTTCCTCCTAAAAATTCTGAGTTGTAATCTCACTAGATAAACATGTTACGGATGACTAAGGATAAGCTTCGGAAATGTTCACAAAAATACACCGGTTTTGTCGCGTATATTTGAGTCAAACACTCACCTTTTTCAAGTAACATGAACTAAAAAACCTCACTCGTTTATTCGTTTTATCAATTTATCTATAGGGATGGGTTCTAAAGAAAACCTTATATTCGTAGAAAACCTAGAAAACAAAACTACAAGGTAGATTTTAGAAACATATCTAACTTCAGGGGTAGAAATGAAAATAACAAAAAAGAAGGGGAGAAGTTGTCACCACTCGTTCTAACACACACACACTCTAACACGCACAAACTCATTCTAAATCAGATCAAACACTTAGATTTAATTCAAGACACACAGATTAAACCACAAGAACCATTTTCGATCAAAATAAAACCAAAAATTCAGATCAAATCCGATAAATACACGAACTAAATCAGATCAGCGTGTGAATGCACTCTTTTTTTTAATTACGATTATCAGAAAAGCTGGCAAAAAACGGCAAGGCCTAACTCAAATCCAGATGCAAATGATAGGTAAGATTCTGAACACAGAAGATCTGAAGATATCAAGTGTTGGTGAAGGAGCTAGGGTAATAAAGCAAAGGATGGCATGTAAGCCGATCCTGCTTGTTTTGGATGATGTGAATAATGTGGAGCAGTTAGAAGCACTAGCATCTTCACCTGATTGGTATTTCCCTGGAAGTCTTATTATTTTCACCGGTAAAGACAAACAATTGCTAAGGTCTCATAAAGTGGATGAAATTTATGATATCAAGACTTTAGATGATTGTAAAGCTCTTGAGCTCTTTAGTTTATATGCATTTGGGAAAAGGCATCCTACGGAAGATTTTGAAGAATTAGCTTCTCAAATTGTGAAATATTTGCAAGGTCACCCTTTGGCTCTCAAAGTTATTGGTCGACTATTGTATGATAAGTCTATGTTTTTTTAGAAAAGCGAGTTGGATAGACTCCAAACATATCGAGGTAGTACAAAAACTTCGACCAAGTTTTGATAGCTTGGCATCTGATCAGAAAAGAATGTTTCTTGACATTGCATGTGCCTTCATTGGGGAAAATAAAGACTTTGCTGCAAGTGTACTAGACAAGAGCAAATGTTATGCAAATGCTATTCTTGAAGTTCTAGCTGATATGTTCCTAATAACAGTATCTTGAGATTGTCTTCAAATGCATGAATTGATTCAAAGCATGGCAAGGGAAATTATACGTGAAGAATTCAGGCAGAATCACACAAGATTGTGGATTTCATCAGAGGATTACGATGTAGTGAATGCAAACAAGGTATGGGTATAAGCAATTGCCGTTATTGATTTATTTTTAATAAAAGAAAGTACAATCTGATGATCGTTCATTTGTGTCTAGGTAACTGAAGAAGTTGAAGTTCTAGTCCTTTTGCTAAAAAAAACTTTCAAAATATTCCCATAGATGGACAAGCTCTTACACGTATGAAAAACTTGCGGATACTAAAAATTTGCTTTCCGAAAGTTGAAGGACATTTGCAGCCATTTGCAGTAAACTTCTCTAAACTTCTCAGGAAGACCGAATTCGTTGTCCAATAAATTAAGGTTGCTTTATTGGCATGGGATGCCTTTGAAGTTCTTACATTCTGGTTTTTATCCGGAAAACATTGTTACCATCGACGAGTCATACAACCACATAATGTAACACCCCCAAAAATATGTCGCAGCGGAAATGTGTCCGGGAGTGTTACTTCATAATACAACAGCACAAGATACAAGAGAACAACCTCTAAATGTGTCGTCTGAAAAGTAATCTCGTTGATTTTCTTGAAATTGATATAACATTTGTCCCATAATTGCATCACAATGAAAAGCTTGAAAGCAATACAACGAGATTTGATCATTTTTATGTAAGTAGAAATCCATGAATGAAATCCTGTCATTTTAGACTCCAATGCACATCAAGTAAGCCAAGCATCTAATTCACCTGAGAAAAACATGCTTAAAAGTGTCAACATAAAGTTGGTGAGTTCATAGATTTTTATAAGTATGGATGTAAGTTCAAATGAATGTATTTGCTTAATGTATCATTACAGTATCATGTAAAATGTTTAGAGACTACTGTCTCACTACAGTATCATAAAATGTTTCAGCAAAAATATTGGATCAAAGATTTGTAAAGTATGACTGACTATTCCAACCTTAAATAGTCAAAAAAATGTATGTACTTGTGTTCAAATCCAAGATTTAAAATGTATGCATGACCATTGTATCCAATACAATAGTCACCATATGTGATTACGATTACACACCTAAATTCATGAAACTGCGCTTTGACTTGTATGTATGCCAATCTTTTCAGGCACTGTAAATGTATCCCAATGAATGCCAATCGATTTCAGACAATCAAAGTAAATGTTCATGTAAATGTAGTTCAATGTAACGACATGGTATAACGTTCATTTCCAGTGATAGCTAGTCATCCGAACGGGGATGTCAACCCTAATAGATCTATCTTATAACATTCGCGCTTACCCTCCGAGTAATTAACAGTTCATGCAACTTAAGCTAATCCATAATCATTAGAATGAAAACAAAGTTGTAGTATCCATAAGTGAAAACTAGTGATGTATCTCATCACGAGATATGTAAATGAGTATGTAAACAAGTAACGAAATCAAATATGTAAACAAGTTGTAACGAGCATGTATTCTCCCCCGAGATTTGTAGAGTAATGTAAAACAAGTAAAAGAGGGGCTATATACTCACATTGATGTTGAGAACGATTGGCGGGAATGCGCGTATTAAACGCCAGACAAAACAGAAATTGGAACGGCTCGACCAAGAAGTTGCGGTTTATCTTAACGGTTATATCCTACTAACCTAGGATAATGTACTTGGGTTTTCCGATGAATGAATACATCAACGCGACACGTTGATAAAAGATTTAGATTTAAAGTTGTAATAGTTTAGTGGTTGGTTAAATAAAGTAAATCAAAAAGTAAACGCGAAGTATGTAATATATCCCATATATATTACCTAATAAAAAATGAACAATTATATACCGTGAATTATATAACAAAGGCAAACAATCCAATAAATATTTGAGGTATATAATACTTTGCAACTATTATATCAAAAATGTGAGAAAATAATTGTAACAATATATTTTGACACGTTTTCAGAAATCACCAATTAAATCATTAAAATGTCTTTGCATAATAATAAACGCAAGTTTTTAAGTTACGAATCATGTAAATTATATAACTTCGTTCTTTTATCAGATTTCTAAAATAATAGAAATTATAGTGAAAATTACTAAGTATAGTAATTTTTTTAGAAATGACCTTTTCGTTTATACGACGTTTCCCATATTTATCAAAACTCAATGTTTTTCCCCTTTTTTAAATCAATCTATGATGCAATTACACGCGTATTTCAATATATATTTATATAAACAAAATTGAATAAATAATACATTTATTTAACCATTTACCACCATTTGATCCGATTTTATATTTATAAAATCTTATGTTATATTTATTTATCGATTTGTATAAACCAAACGCACCCTTTGTGCGGTTTCTGCCAAACCAAACACACCCTTGTGTATTTCTGCTATCCCAAACGCACCCATACGTATTTCTGCTAACCCAAACACACCCCTTGGGTGTTTCCTGCTATCCCAAACGCACGCTTATGTGTTTACTGTTAACTCAAACACACCTACTGGTGTTAAACTTAACCCAAACGCACCCTAAGCTAACCCAAACAGTCCTTATGGCTGTTAACAACAACCAAACGCACCCTTTGGTGCTTTTATGAAAATCAAACTCACCTTTTCTTGTTTTTACTAAGCCAAACGCACCCTAAGCTAACCCAAACAGTCCTTATGGCTGTTAACAACAACCAAACGCACCCTTTGGTGCTTTTATGAAAATCAAACTCACCTTTTCTTGTTTTTACTAAGCCAAACGCACCCTAATCCGTGTTATAAACAAATCAAACGCCCCTATGGCTATCAACCCCAACCAAACGCACCCGTTCCCATGAAATAATAAACCAAATGCACCATGGTGGTGCTATAGACAATCAAACACACCCTCGTGGGTTTCGAACAACCCAGCGTACTCGTGGCTGTTTCTATACTAACCAAACGTACACCAGTTATGGTGCTAGCTGAGAAACCACAGAAACGAACCCACCCTTATGGTGGCTCTTGCTGACAAACACACCATTGGTGCTTAGTAATACCAAAACGCACCATGTTGGGTGTATACGAACAAAACCAACGCACCCTTTGGTGCTTATGAAGACGAACCAGACGCACCCTTGGTGGTGAAGGTGAGATAGAGGTGGGGATGGTGGCGTGACAGCTGGGTGGAGGTGGTGCGGCTGTGATGTTGGTGGAGTGATGTGACTGTGGCGCGGTAGTGGTGAGGATGTGTCGGTGGTGGTGGTTGTACGTGGTGCGAAGGTGATGATGTGGAGATGTAGATCGGGTAGATCTATATATTTTATAAATTTTGGGTTCGCCGGAGTATGGCCGGAAAAAGGTGGCCGGAGGTCGCCGAAAAATATAGAAAGGATGTGTGTGTTTATATCTAATGAAATGAAATAAATACAATAACTTTTATATATTTACAAAAAGTTATAAAGTAAAGTGGCAAGTCCAATATAGATGAGGGTTAGTTTTGTAATTATTTCCACAGGGACCAAAAGTGTAACTTTTATAATATAATGGTTCGTGTCTCGTTTAGGCCACTTAACGGATGATTTAAAATACAAAACTTGCGTCATTGCGTTTCAAATCATTTTTCCGATAAAAATGAGTATTTACTTGATAGTATTTCATAATTATTTTTATAACATTTATAAAAATATTTGTTATTTATTTGATAACCCGGTTATGCCTTGTCCGAAAGTAAAAAAAATGAATTTTTAACCCGAATATTTGCGTTATCAACAAACGCTTTTGAATAAAATGTTAAGTGATTTTATTTAATATTTTCATTAAGTAAATTGTGATAATTAAATATAAATTTAATTATTTTTGTGTCGACAGGCGCTGTGTGCAGTTTTCAAAACCTTGCGATGATATTTTAGTCATCTTCTGCTCATTTTCGGCTCTCGGGTAAAACTGAAAAGTTATCCGGAATGTCATTTTATGATAAACGTTAGTATACCCCAAAATTAATAACTCACTTTTGCGAGTCGTTTTTGATAGTCACCTTAGAATTAACACCCATCCCCTTGTTTTCAAGTAAAATAAATAAATAAATAAAAAATCGTACGTGAGGTGTGTAATAATAAATATGATTTATTATTTAAATATGTTCCGAAAAATGCCAGTTGTTATAGATAATCTTATTAAAGAAAAAGATAATATTCAAGATGAATTTTTTCAACTCGAAAATGCAACTGTCAGAATATGACATGAAACTGAGTTATCCAAAAAGGCTTTTAATGCACGAGAAAACAAATATCTTGAAGAGATTGTGAATCTTGAAGATAAACTCAGTTCTCATGATCGGATTGTTTACGAAATGGGACAATCAATTCAAACAATTCATATGCTTGGGAAAAAACCAAACAAGGTTTATGACCTTTTCTTAAAAGCTGGGTTGGGCTATCAAAATCCGAAACATCTCAAGAAAGCCATTAAAGCACAACCTAAAATGTATGATGGTGAAAGACTTCAAAGCACTAAATTAATAATTGATTCACCTGATACTGAGGAAACTCTTGAGGACGTGGAAGAAAGTCGATTAAAAATGAAAGATAAAATGATTCAACTTGAGTATGAGAAATTAAATGCTCTTTGTGAAACATTTGTTCCTCAACAAGAAATTCCTATTGAAAAAACATATCTTTCAACTCCTTCTATTTCTAATGTACCTTCTGAGTTGAGCAAAGAGATGTCGGATTTACCTGTGAAAAAGATGCCTAATGAATCTAAATTGCTTTAATTGTTTGTAAAATTGGACAAGTCTATTGGTGATTTGCAAACAAAAATTGATCAACTCTTCTAAAAGATAGAAGTAGAGCGCTTATATTTGATGATCAAGATGTGTTAAGATAATTTTACAAAACTAGGGTAATTTTGATGTCTATCTCATTAAGAAGATGCCCAAACAAAATCAAACAAGAAATTACAGAAGAAGTTCAGGAGATGTTAGATATTTTTGATTCAATGGAAAATAAAGTTGAGAATCAAACTCAAAAAGATAAAAAATTTCAAGATGAAATTGATCAACTTTTAAAAACTTATTTGTCAAGAGAAATTAGGGATTGTGTGATGCTATCTGTTGAGAAACAGAAAAATAAGATGTTAATGCTTGAAAAAGAGAAAGTTTCAAATGACTCTAAAGATATACAAGCTACTATGAAACAACGAATTAAGATTCTTGAAAACGATTTCAAAATAGTTGAAGCTCAATACGTTAATCTTGATCTTAAAATGCAACATCAAAAAGAAAAAATGGCTTGTGATGTTTCTTGGAATTCAAGGATGACAAAGTTGAGTGATGAAAACCTGTTGCTAAAAACTCAAGTTGAATCTGTTGTTCAGTAAAGGGAAAACATAAAACTTGAATTTCAAAAGCAATTTAATCCAATCAAAGCAACACGGGTTCAACATCAACAAGAAGTCAATGAGTTAGTTGAGCATGTTAATCAAAAGACATATGCTTATGCTGATGTGCGTGCTAAGAATCAAGATCTTTTGATAACAATTTTTGAACTCAAAGCGAAGCTTGCTGAACAAGCAAAGAACGTGAATACTAAGTTTGACAAATCTGCAACTTTATAGAAACTAGTTTATGTTACACCATTGAACAAACACAAAGATTCAAAAGCTATAATAGTTTCTAAGGTTGAGAGGAAAACAGATAAGTTAAAACCAGTCACTTCACGTTCTAAATCTAACAACAAGCAAAGTCAGAAAAAGAATGCGAATGTAATCGCAAGGGGCATCTATAGAATCACAAAAACAAAACAAAATCGCTAGTAGATAAAACTAACAAGTTTTCTTGTAATTCTACAGGAGTAGCAAGTTCTAGTAGTGTTAGCATATCAGAGTCTAAGGACACTAATTCAATGAAGAGAGTCTTGCTGAACACTAAATCTAAGCACACTTCTAAGGATGTTAAGAAATAGAAATGTAGTTTTACTTCAGTTGCTAATAAGAATGATACAATGAATTCGAATGTTTCTGATTCAAAAACAAATGTATTAAAAGCTAAGACTATAAATGCTGTTCATGATGGTTCGAATCTTGTATGTGTTTCTTGTGGCAAAGATGTTTTTATGATTTCTCATGATAAATGTGTTGCTCGTTATGCTTTGTCACCAAATTCTATGGTAAAAAGAGCCTTATTCACCTCCCATGTAGCCTCAAAATCTAGTAAATTAGGAGCTACATCTGTAGTTGTGAAATCTAGGTTTAGTGTTGCTACACCCCCAAAAGCAACAAATAGGGTCTCTAGTGCATTCCCACTAACTCTAGAATCTAGGCAAAGTCAGACACTTAGTGCTTACATGAAAAACAAGATTAGAACTAGTAGGAAGTGGTGAAAGTGGTTTGAGCACCAATCAAGCTTTAATTGGCCACCTAAGAGCTTAACTACTTAAACACCACCAAGTGTTTCTAAGGGTAGTGTTAGTCATATAACTTATTCTAGAACACCGGTTACTAAAAAGTAATGGGTAGCCAAACTGTCTACTCTTCCATATGGTGTTTCTTCATGTGGTGCAGGTGATCCAAATTGTCCTTTGGATTGTTGATAGCGGATGTTCAAAGCACATGACTGTGAATTTGAAACTACTAAGAAATTTCGTTGAGAAATTCATGGGCACAGTCCGCTTTGGCAATGATAACTTCGCTGCAATCACTGGATATGGAGATTATGTTCAAGGAAATCTTACCATATGTCACATGTATTATGTGGAAGGCCTCAGACACAATCTTTTCTCGGTTGGAGAATTTTGTGATGGAGATCTTGAAGTAGCCTTTCGTTCAAACACTTGTTTTGTACGAAATTTGGAGGGTGAAGATTTACTTACTGGTTCTCATGAATCTAATCTCTACACCATCTCTATTTATGAAATGGTGGCTTCATCTCCAGTAAGCCTAATGTCCAAAGCCACGTCAACAAATCATGGTTATGGCACTAACGATTTTCTCATTTAAATTTCGGTACCATTAATCAACTCTCTAAAAATAAACTAGTTGATGGGCTTCCGAGAGTTAAGTATGACAAAGATCACTTATGTTCTGCTTGTGAGCAATAAAAGAGCAAAAAGGCCACATTTCCATCTAAGTTGGTTCCAAGCATAAATTCCAAACTTGAATTACTTCATATGGATTTGTGTAGGCCAATGAGGGTTGAAACTGTTAACGGGAAATGATATATTATAGTGATTGTTGATGATTACTCCTGATATACTTGGGTGTTTTTTCTTCAAATAAAAGACAAGACTCTAGAATTAATTATGAAGTTCATTACTCAGATTCAACGGAATATAAAGGCTCAAGTCCTAAAAATCCAGTTTGATAATGGAACTGAATTCAAAAATGCCACACTGAAGTCAATTTATGAAAAGTTAGGCATTCTGCATCACACGTCAATTGCTCGAACGCCTCAGCAGAATGGTGTTGTTGAACGCAAAAATAGAACACTTGTCGAGGCTGTAAGAACAATGCCTATTGATGACATCAAATAACGTTACTTTTATAGCATCATTTATCCCGAGTAAATTACCCATTTTTATATAATTATTGCAAGAATTGTTACTTAATTGCTTAAAGTTGTTAATTGCAGTAATTATGGAGTACCTTGTGAAGAATTGCTAAAAGGCGCGCATTCTGGAGCTTAAATGAAGATATTTGAAGATTATTAATTCTGACTCAATACGCCAAATCTAGCAAAGAAGGTACGGCGTATCCGTGCCTACTCTTCATAAGAAACCACATAAAATCAATTCCCAATACGGCGTATCTTGCTGATAACATACGCCATATCCAGCTGGTTAGCAGTCACATATCTTTCAATTAATGTGATTGATGACAATTAATGTGATTGATTATGGATGTGGTGCGTACACTAAGGCATCCCACCAATACGCCGTATTGAACTTATTCAATACGGCGTATCAGCTCATTTCTAGAGCCTAAAAATAGAAGACTCAAAAATGAGTTTTTAGTTTGTTTAATAATACTCTCTATACCATAAACACAAAAGTCGATCTTTAGAAGTGAAGAAGAGCAAAAGAGATCAAGCATCATGCATAAATCCATAGAAGACACCTTGTAATTCCTATACTTTTTAATAATCATTTAATTGTTGGTATCATTCGTTAACTCGGCTACTTTACCTTGGTTATTTCGATTATTACATTTGTATTATTACAATGGTTATGGGCTAATACCCTCAGGTATTAGCCATGATAACGAAGATTCAATGTTTGGTTTGTTTA
>BQNB010128399.1:0-19284 GCA_026074375.1 Tanacetum coccineum
GAAATAATCAATAACAACATGACGAGGTAAAGGACGGGATAAACTTATGCTGAGCCTCGCTTGGGTTTGACTTTGCCTCGGCAAGAATCACCCGACTCTGCGGGTCTAGCCCTATTACGCGCATCCGACAAACGACCAACTATCATATCTCCTTCGGTTCACAAGAGGCTCCTCTTATGGATCTTTATAACGCTTAAGTCAAGTTGGGAAAACGGTACCCCAACAAGACTTCTTATGGGTGGGGGAAAAACATAGCTAAAATAATAAGAAAGTAATATATACCATATCAGATAATGGTAGAAAAAAATAACTAAATGAAAACTTAACAAAATAAGAAAATATAAGTTATGCAATATAGCGGGGAAGCATAGCAGTTATAGCATTAAACAGTTAAGCCCTAAATGCATCTACATGAAGGACCCCTAGGTTATAGTCTAGGCTCAACCACCCACTTCTCTATAACCAAAGGCTCTGATACCAATCTGTCACACCTCACCAAGGCGGAAACACGAGGCGTAACATCATGGATATCATCACAACATAATGGTGTCAACAATAGTTAATCATTAAATGCATAACTAAACATAAAAGACGCAATGTGTCATGACAATACCGAAAAACAAAAGAAACCGCATGACGTCTTGTATTAATGACAAAGGGTCTCATCAATACAAAGACATAAATGACTTACGAACCTAATAAAATCAAATAGCATTCAAAAGAATCGATGCAACAAACACGAACAAAACTCAAGAGCGAACTCCAAATACATTCCTACGGTCTTTCTAGCCACTTTTTTAGCCTTAACATCCTCATGATGCTCACGTGAAAATGATGCTTTAAAAAGTCAACACAATGGTTGGTGAGAGACATAGGTTTAAGACACATAACAAAACCTTTCAAACAATTGTTGCGATTACTAAAACAATTCATGACAACCATACGTGTCCTGCAGTCCATGTATACATCACACCACTCACAAAAGGGTCATAGGTAGCTCACTACCCTCCGATCGGAACACAAAGTCAGTAGGTATTATTTCAACCATTTAGTTGGATTTGATGGAGTAGTAAACACCACTCTCTAACCGAACTCACATACCTCAAAACAACTCTAATTGATCACAAACCTATGGAGCGTACCACATAATATATAAGCACATAATCACAGCAACTAAAACATTTAAACTCATAGCATCATTTTCACCCCAAGAAAACATAAGAAAAAGGGGCTATGAAACTCACCTGATGCTAAAGCAATTCCCAAAATCCTCGCACACAGCTAAACAACAAAATAACACGTGTTACACGCTACTAAGACAAAAGCTTAAGCACATGTAACAATCATATGATGGATGTCTAAGGTGTTTAATTACCCTCATGGGTCATTACGACACCATGCCCAACCTTAACCAACATGTTTACACACTTTTTCAAAGTCTTACAATTTACCCGAAAACGCAGAATTTTAACATCACTTTACCATTTTCTAAACCATACCTACTGAGCTTTATAAATTTTACCAAAAATCACAGGTTTAATACCATGAGTCTACTAACTCCATGATTTTTCCACTAATTTATTTCCACTCTTAAGTGCCCCAAATAAAATCAAACTTTTAACTACTCAGTTTCGGATCTGATCGCACACTAAAACGTTTGGACCTAAAAACCATACTTAGACTCCAAATCAGAAGCTATCCTTTGGGGGATTTTTAATAGACACCTATAACTAAACTCATGTAGGTTGGCTAATCCTAATTCAAGTTCTAACGCAATCTAAACCCTAACTCTTGCACCATTAAAACCCAAATTAATTTACCACTCATCCTAATTATCTTAATCATCATTAAAGATCATACAAAATCTGAATTTTATGAAAACCCTAGTTCCACCATAATTAATGTTACATGAATTTAAAGAATAACTAATTACAAAGATTAATAAACATACCTAGTTCTTGCTCCTTGATTCTTGATAAAAAAATCTTTTTTTTCTTTGGGGAGTAGGTTCGACCGGTTCTAGGGGAGAGGGGAAGGAAAAGTGTTTTAGGTTTTACTTAATCCCATATTTATAACCTTAGAATCCTAATTTGAATCAAACTAGTTTCCTTTTTTTTTCTTTTTCTTTTTTTTTCTCCAAAACCGGCCGAATGGCCCTATATATATATTTTTTTATTTTTTATTTTTTTATTTTTTTTAATTAACTAATTACTTGTATTACCTTAATTTTCTACAAAAACCTAAGCTTATTTGCGCATACCTTTTTGCATAAACGCACTTTACTAAACCTTTAAAAATAAATAACTTTTCATTTTTATTAAACCTAACTTTCCAAAAATAGGAATTTCATTTCTTTCTTATTCTAACCACTAACACCTATTCATACCTAACATTACTAACACATAAATACGTATACATAATAATACTTGCACGATAAATTACTAAAACGCTCAAATCACGAAATCATTTCCTTGTCACCAAAAGTGAACGAAATTAACTCCACAAAATCCAACATAAATCCAATCCCAATGAGACGATCACGCTCAATGGATTGATTACCAAATCTCACATATCCCACATAAACACATATAAACACGTATAAACACAAATAACACATAACCCATACATTGCAACAGATACATAAGTCAACACTAATAGTTTGACTAACCTGCCCAAGTCATGGTTGTCACAGTATCCCCTCCTTTAGGAAATCTCGTCCCGAGATTTAACTAAAAGGTTCAACTCTATCATTACCAAACAATTAATCGAGGATACTTATCTTTCAAGTAGTCCTCCCATACCCATGTTAACTCAAAGTTACACTTTGAATTCCAACTAACTCTCACAAGATATCTTACTGCTAACAACTTTGCCTGCCCACAAAGGGTACGCATAGCAGCATAACCGCTCCAAACGAAAAGAAACATCCAACTACCTGAACCTCGCCCGTCATCGAGGAGACTCGTCAAAAACCTTAAGTTGCGTAACAACGTCATTTACAACCCGGTCTCGCAACTCATCAAACAAGAACTGTCTTGAAACCAAGTTATAAGTTGTTACAAAGCCCAACGTTTTTGAAGAATCGGCTCGACTTCGAGTTTATTCATAAAATAACTTTAACCAAAATCACACAAACACATCTAAGGGCGTACTAAGGTCTACAAGAAACCTTACGTACCCAACTTTAACTAAAACTCCCAATGATTCCTTGCTCAACGAACAAGTGTGGATACTCAGTTTACCTGAAGTCCTAAAGACCTCGCTTCGAGCCCAAATGGACCTTAACTACCACAATTCTGCTACATTTTAACCTCTTAACTTCACGGTCACTATTCTCAACAGGTTCCTCAACAAAACGAAGAGTTTTGTCAACCTTGATCTCATCCAATGGCACATGCAGACTAGCATCTGCCAACACATTTTTTTTAGATTCGACACATGGAATGTGTCATGTACACAACTCAACTCCTCAGGCAACCTCAACCTATCATCAACAAGGCCAATCCTTTCAAGGATCTCAAACGGTCCTACATATCTTGGTGCTACTTACCCTTCTTTCCAAAACGCATTACGCCCTTCTATGGCGACACCCTTAACAACACATGATCTCCCACCTCGAACTCTAATGGCTTACGCCTATTACCAGCATAGCTCTTTTGATGATCTCTCGCCGCTTAGGGCTTTTCTTTTACCAACACTACCTTATCAGTCGTTTCTTGTACTAACTCAAGTCCAGTCAAACTACTCTCTCCAATCTCTACCCATAGAACAGGCGACCTACATTTCCTTCCATACAAAGCTTCAAACGGAGCACACCAAATGCTCAAATGATAACTACCACAAAAATCGATATCTCATGCCCTCATCATATCTTCCAAAGTCTGAATCATATGTTCACTTTTGTCCATCCGCTTGAGGATGCTAAGCAGTACTCAAATCTAATCGCATCTAACACTTTCTGCAGAGTCTGCCAAAAGCACAAGGTAAATCGTCTATCTCAATCTGAGTTAATCATCACTAGAATTTCATTCCTTGCTATTATCTCATCAATATAAATCCTTGCCAACTTCACATCTTGAAATTTTCTTGTATAGCTAGAAAATGAGCTAACTTGGTCAGTCTATCGACCATCACCCAAATCACATCATACTTACTACTTTGACCTTGGAAATTTAGTAATAAAATCCATGGTGATTCTATCTCATTTTCACTCAAGTATCTTAGGCTGTTGTAGCAAGCCAAAAGTCTTTGACATTGCAGCCTTCACCCCTTAAACAAATCTGACAATTGCTAACATAGGTAGCAATATCCTTTTCTACACGTGGCTACCAATACATGTCTCCAAGGTTATAGTACGTCTTATCCGCTCTCGGATGTACCAAGTACCTTGATGCATGGGCCTCAACCATTACACTTCCTACCAATAGAACCCAAATTCGATCCATAAAGTACAAACTCTCATCTCCTTTTCTTTCCATCTGTTGCTCTAAACCATGTAGCCTTTCTGCGAGTACGTTCTCTTGCTTGAACGCCTCACTTTGGGCTGCCAGTATCATTCCTCTTACTCGTCTTGATTTCACTCTCTCCTTTCTACTCAACGCATCACCCACTACATTCGCTTTATCGGGGTATCACACAAATCATTCTTCAAAGTCTGAAAAGCCTCTTCTTGTTCTACGCTCCACTCATACTTCTGATTCCTCTCAGTTAGGGAAGTAAGGGGGTTCAACAATCTAAAAAAAATTCGTGATGAACGTCGGTAGTAACCCGCCAATCCTAAGAATAATCATCCAATTCCTCACTGCCTCACTCTTACTCGGGTCCACGTAATTACGTTATGGTTGACCACGTGACCAAGAAAATGCACTTCTTCCAACCAAAACTCACACTTAGAAAACTTAGCATACAACTTCTCCTTCCTCAGTGACTCCAACACCAACTTCAAATGAACTTCATGTTCCTCCTTCGACTTTGAGTAGGCCAGAATGTCGTCAATGAATACGATGACAAACCTACCTAAGTACGGTTAGCAAACCCGGTTCATTAAGTCCATGAAAACCGCTGGTGCATTGGTTAACCCAAAAGGCATAACCGTAGACTCAAAATGTCTGTATCTCGTTCGAAATGCGGCCTTTGGAATGGCATCCTCATGCACTCGTAGCTGATGATATCATGACCGAAAATCTATCTTTAAGAAAGGACTCGCTCCTCGTAACTGATCAAACAAGTCATCAATCCTAGGGAGTGGATAACATTTTTTTTAACAGTTAATTTGTTCAACTCCCTATGATCAATACACATGCGAAAAGAACCATCCTTCTTCTTCATGAATAACACGGGTGCTCCCCACAGAAAGTGACTAGGTTATATGAAACCCTTGTCCTCCAACTCTTGAAGTTGTTCAAACAATTATTGCATTTCCGAGGGTGCCAAATGATATGGAGACTTCGCGACTGGCGTCGCTCTAGGAACTAAGTCTATACGGAACTCAACTTGTTACTGTGGTGGTCATCGACAAATCTTCCGAAAACGAAATCAAGAAGCGATAGGGAGGGAGTGGATGTGGGTGGGTTGGCTGTTGGGGGCATGTTCTTGCTTATATTTGTTAGATTGAGTGCTGTCCTTATCCTTGGGGGTCCGGTGTTGGGGTGGGGGTGTGGGAGTAGGGTGGGGGGGGGTGGGAGGGTGGGGGGCGGGGAGTCGTGGGTGTTGTGAGATCGTGTGGGGGGGGGATTACTTTGGAGGGTGGGGGGGTAGGGGGGGGGGTGGAGGTGGTGGGTGTATCCAGTCTTTTTAGGATGTTTAGTTTGTGTGTTGTTGTTGTGGTGGACCTTGGGATTGGGTATAAATATAATTAAGTTAAAAAGGATATTTTTGTTAATATTATATAAATAGGTTGTACTAACATATCTAAAAAATAATATAAATATATTCATATTTTTAAATAATTTAAATATTTATATTATTAGAGTAATTTGTATAAAATAAAATGTATATAATAGGTTTATTATAGAGATATAATTTCTAATGTTGTTCTGTAAATGATAATGATTATAGAGTTTCCACATACAATTAACAAGGATCAAATGAAAGAAGAAATCCTTTGAAAGAAAGGATACGTATATGCACCGAGTGAAAACGCAACGAACGAAAACCAACAAGCGTACCACGACAAATGAACACATAGAAAAAAAATCAATACCAAAGACGGAAATTCTTGTACCAATTATTGACATTACTTGAACGACCAAATTAAATAATGTTATTATAAAAATCAATTTAAAATAAAGAAGTTACTTTAAGTATAAAAATCATTTTAAAGAATAAATAAAATTGTTTTAAATGTAATCTTTATAAAATTCATTCTGGTTGTCATAAAAAAATCTAGAGACTGTTATCTAATGGTGTATCGTACCTTACCACTATGAATCACTTTAAACCTGCTTTTTATAATAAAATAAAAATCTATTTACAAAGATCATTTTATACACAATTTTCTACAAACACCAACACAATACTTCCAAAGGGTTTTTATAATTAGACATCAATTATAAAATATATCAATTATAAAATATGTTACTCAACAAAGGACACCATAATACCAAAAGGGATCGTAAAACACCGTACAGACTCTAACACAATTCTATTGTTTGAAAACGAAAGAAAATACCAGGAACCATATACTCAAAATAGAATCAAACGAACTCGTACAAGAAAACTCATGCAAGACGTTACGTACCCAAAAGAAAATGTACGGTCTTATCCAAAATAACGAAAAAAAAAAAACAAAAAAAAAAAACGATCGATAATAGCAGACCTAAAAGCATCGATATAAACATCGCAATGGTATAAAACCAAGGGATATACAATCAAGGGAGTAATGATACACACTAATATGTTAGGAACAATTAGTGCTTAAAAGAAACGTTTGATACTCATACGAGTAATCAATGCAACGAAAGAACTAACGAAACGCGCCTATATCCGAAAGAGCAGATCCGAACAACCAATATACATCAAGACATAGAATGGGGAAAATCAGGTATCCTTACTAACAAAGTACGATGAAGGGATGCTAAGCTTAGACTTAGGAAATCTGAACAAACAACCAAGCAAACGAGCAACCTCTATAATTCAACACGTAGGAATCCGCAATTACAGATAAGGCAAACTTACTATCTATACAACTCAACTCAACATATCCTCCAATTAGGGTAAGAGAAAAATTCTCTACCCATACCACCATCTTTATCATGAATACACATATCAAAAAGGAAAACATATTACACTACCACCTTACAACCAAACATAAATAAATGCAATCATGGTCACAAGTCTACGTGTGTGATGCCTTTATAATTATGTTGGCCACCATAATTATAAGTGCCTTCTTTTACACGTGTACTTACTTCCAAGATTACCCATTTCAATCATAATTCACATATGAGCACATATACCACATTGCACATCTTAAACCACTCCAACTTAACATCAAGTAACTACTTACTTATATCAAATTGAAATCGAAACGACATAAAGGAATGAAAGTCTCGCAACGACTTCCAAAATACGAAATATCCGAAAGAAATAATCAATAACAACATGACGAGGTAAAGGACGGGATAAACTTATGTTGGGCCTCGCTTGGGTTTGACTTTGCCTCCGCAAGAATCACCCGACTCCGCGGGTCCAACCCTATTACACGCATCTGACAAACGATCAACTATCCTATCTCTTTCGGTTCCACAAGAGGCTCCTCTTATGGATCCTTATAACGCTTAAGTCCAGTTGAGAAAATGGTTCCCCAACGAGACTTCTTACGGGTGGGGGAAAAACATAGCTAAAATACTAAGAAAGTAATACATATCATACCAGATAAGGGTAGGCAAAATAACTCAATGACAACTTAGCAAAATACGAGATATATAAGCTATGCAAAAATAGAGGGGAAGCATAGCAGTTATAGCATTAAACACTTAAGCCCTAAATGCATCTACATGAAGGACCCCTAGGTTATAGTCTAGGCTTAACCACCTACTTCTCTATAACCAAAGGCTCTGATACCAATCTGTCACACCCCGCCAAGGCGGAAACGCGAGGCGTAACGAGAATGGATATCATCACAACACAATGGTGTCACAATAGAGAAAACTACATGAACTAAACGGAACATAAGGGACACAAAGTGTCATGAAAATACCCAAGCAAACATAAAATAATATCCGGCGTCTTATATTGAAGTAAAAGGGGTTCATATCAATACTAAGACATGAAATACAACCAAAACAAGTCTAAGCGGTTTAAACTAACAAACATTCATTTATCAATCGAATGAGAAATAAACTAGGAGATTAAACTCCGCATGCAGCCTATGGTCTCTCTATTCACTTATCTTATTCTTAAGATCCTCATGATGCTCACCTGAAAATGATGCTTAAAACGTCAACACAAAGGTTGGTGAGAGTCATAGGTTTAAGACACGAAAATCAAAGCTTATAAACAATTACTATGATTAATGCAAAAATGACAGGACAATTATTGTACTATCATACAAGCTAACATGCAAAAGTAACCATAACAAGCATGGGAACAGAACGTGTCCCTCGATCCAACAAATATCAACACTTGGGTAGGAACGTTACCCCTGATCCATTAAAACCATCACTTCACATGGGTAGGAACGTTACCCCCGATCCAAATACACATAAGCATTTAGCACGTAACATACAATAGCCAAGTAAAGTCCATACAATTCGAAATAAAGACACATAATCACAGTAATTAGAACATTTCAAATCCATTTGCATCATTTACATCCCAATTTAAAAGCAATGTAAAAAAGGGACTATGAAACTCACCCGAATGCTCAAACGACACGTAAACATACACATAAGAATAAAAACACGAGGTACACGCGACAACTAAAGCTCTAATCTATGGTAACACACATATGATGAAATGACAAGGATGTAGTAACCATCATGGGTTTACCCAGACATGACCATGCCCAAACTTAACCATCTCATTAACACTTTACACTTGCTACTTATAAATAAATCAGAATTTCAGAATTTTAGTGTCTCTTTACGTGCTCAAACCCCTTACTTAATGACCTTCATAATTTATATAAAAAATCACCCATGTTCATTTATGAGTATATTAACTACCTTGTCATTCCCAGTTATTACTTTACATTTTAACACTGCAAAAAAATCAAACTTCAAAACTATCCTAATTCAGATCTGATTGCACACCAAAATATATCACTCTAACTACCATACTTAGACATGCTTTCTGAGGTTAATTTTCACGAGATTATCAATAGACATATGGAAATTAACTACTGTAGAATGAATAAGCTTAATTCCACTTTTAATTTAGGGTTTCACCTTCCCAAACATGACCTAAATCTGACCCGTATTTACTAATTTGACAACTTTTAGTGTAACCAATATTTGAATGACTTCCCGACCATAAAAACCTTCGAGGCCGGATTTTCTAAAAAGTAGATCTTTTGGCTTATTCATAGACTCAAGAAACGTATCAATACACGTTTTTATCATCTAGATATCAGTCATTGAACACGACCCAAAATTCTGCTCAACCCTAAAATAAGTTTTAACGCAAATCTAACCTAACCAATTGCATGAACATGACCCTAATCAAGCCCTAATCACTCTAGCATCATTAAACATCAATAATATTCTATATTTTATGAAACCCTAGATCCATCATCAATTAGTTGTTACATGATTACATTAATTAAACTAGGATGAACACACTTACCTTGATTATAAGCACTTAAATAACAACTCTTGATTGACTCTTGGATCTAGCAATGAAAATCGACTCCTTAAGGTTTTGGGGAGAGGAGATCGCACGGCACAAGCAAAGGAGGGAAAAGAGCTAGGGTTTTTGATTATATAGATATTTTGTTTGAGTCCTACTCTAATTAGAGTTGGTTTTAAGATACAACTTTTTTTTCCTTTTTCTTTCCTTGTCGTCCAAACAAACGCCCTATATATATGTTTTATAATATTTTTTTATTAAATTATTAATTAACTTGTTTACTTCATTACCTTAAGTTTTTATAAAAACCTAAGCTAATTTGATTAAACCTTTTTACTTAAACGCTACTTACTAACCATATGTTGCTTAGATTTTATTGTAATCTATAATTTTTCTTTATATATTAACTGTATTAATTTTATATTTGTAGATATAAGATCTAAAAATCTAAATAAACTTGCATTTCACAAAACACAACGCTTTCTATTTTTAGGAACTTTGCTACAAACTTCTATATTTCACTAATTTATTTTATTTCTAAAATGCTACATTTCTCATAAACGCTTAACACTTAATTATCCAACTATCGACGTAGCATTGCATGCAATACGCCGTTCCTTTCCATTATCACTAAATGTGAACAAATGTAATACTCATTACCAAACACAACCGAACATCAAAATGAGATGCCCATACACCTCAAAATGATATTAAGCACATACTTAACTCACTTAGCACACATAAAATCACATAGCACAACACCTAAACACATAAAATGAACTCTTAGCAATTTCTAAAGGTATCACTAACCTGATTAAATCATGGATGTCACAGTATCCCCTCCTTGAGGAAATCTCATCCCGAGATTTAACTAGCAGGTTTAATAACTCGGCCTACGAACAACTGTGGATACTTAATTCTCATCTGGTCTTCGTGTTCCCAAGTAAACTTAAGACCACGTTTCGAATTCCATCTAAACGTTCACAGCCTAACTTCCCTACGTTTACTTCTAAAATTTCTCGAATTCCATAATCTCTACAAGTTCCTCGACCAAACAAGTGTCTATTCGACCTTTATAATCATCCAATGTCACATGCAAACTAGCATCCGCCAACAAATTCTTTAGATTTACCACATTAACAGCGAGATTGCACGCTATTAAACTCCGCAGTTAACCTAAAACCTAAAAGCAAGCAAAGGCCAATCCTTTCAAGGACTTAATGGTCCTACATATCTCGGTGCTAACTTAACCCTTCTTTCCAACAAACGCACTACGCCTTCCTAGGCACACCCTTAATAAACCACCATCCCCACCCTCAAATACTCAAACGGCTTAATCCCTATTAATCAACATATCTCTTTTAACGATCTCTCGTTGCTTTGAGAGTTTTTCTTTATTTAATAACCACCGATATATGTCGTCTCTATTACTAACTCAGTCTAATCAAACTACTCCCTCGTAAATCCTCTGCCCATAAGAACATGCGATCTACGTTCCTACATACAAAGCTTCAAAGGAGCACACCGAATGCTTACATTCTATAACTACCACCAAAATTCATAACACACATGCCCTTATTATATCCTCCAAAGTCTGAATCATACATTTACTTTTTCCATCCACTTGAGGATGCTAAGCAGTACTCAAATCCAATCGCGTCTCTAACTACTATTCTTCGACCTCTACCATAACCACGAGGTAAAAACATCCATCTCATCTGAGTTAGATCATCCCTAAATTTCATTTTCCTTGCTATTATCTCATCAATACAAATCCTTGCCAACTTTCACAACTTGGAAATCTTCTGTATAAGCTAATATTAAGCTAACTTGGTCAGTCTATCGACCATCACCCAAATCACATCATACTCACTACTTTGACCTTGGAAATTTAGTGATAAAATCTATGGTGATTCTATCTCATTTTCACTCAAGTATCTCAGGCTATTGCAGCAAGCCAAAAGTCTTTGACAATCGCAGCCTTCCACCACTTTAAACAAATTCGACAATTGCTAACATAGGTAGTGATATCCTTTTCTACACATGGCTACCAATACATGTCTCCAAGGTTATAGTATGTCTTATCCGCTCCTAGATGTACCAAGTACCTTGATGCATGGGCCTCATCCATTACACTTCCTACCAATAGAACCTAAATTCGATCCATTAAGTACCAGCATCACTCTCGTCTCCTTTTCTTTCCATCTGTGGATCTAAACCATGTAACCTTTCTGCGAGTACGTTCTCTTGCTTGAACGCCTCACTTTGGGCTGCCAGTATCATTCCTCTTACTCGTCTATTCACTCTCTCTTTTCTACTTAAAGCATCACCCATCACCCACTACATTCGCTTTATCGGAGTATAACACAAATCATTCTTCAAAGTCTGAAAAGCCTCTTCTTGTTCTACGCTCCACTCATACTTCTGATTCCTCTCAATTAGGGAAAGTAAGGGGGGTTTAACTATCTTAAATTTTTTTTGCAATGAACGTCGGTAGTAACCTGCCAATCCTAAGAATATCATCCAATTCCTCATACTATAAGCCTCGACTCTTATCGGGACCATGTTTGAATACGTTTTTGGTTGACCACGTGACCAAGAAAATGCACTTCTTCCAACCAAAACTCACACTTAGAAAACTTAGCATACAAATTCTCCTTCCTTAGTGACTTTAACACTAACTTCAAGTGAACTTCATGCTCTTCCTTCGTCTTTGAGTAGATCAGAATGTCATCAAAGAAGACAATGACAAACTTATCTAGATATGGTTTGCACACCCAGTTCATCAAGTCCATGAAAACCGCTGGTGCATTGGTTAACCCAAAAGGCATAACCGTAGACTCAAAATGTCTGTATCTCGTTCGAAATGCGGTCTATGGAAGACAATCCTCATGCACTCTATGCTTATGATAAGCCCTGACTGAAAGAACTATCTTTAAGAAAGGACACGCTCCTCGTAACTAATCAAACAAGTTATCAATCCTAGGGAGTAGATAGCGGTTTTTTAACAGTTAATTTGTTCAACTCCCTATGATTAATACACATGCGGAACGAACCATCCTTCTTCTTCATGAATAACACAGGTGCTCCTCATAGAAAATGACTAGTTCGTATGAAACCCTTGTCTTGAAACTCTCTAAGTTGTTTAGACAATTCTTGCATTTCCGAGGGTGCTAGACGATATGGAGAACATCGTGCGACGGTGTTGCTCCTATAACACCAAATCTATGCGGAAACTCAACTTTCAACATTATTTTTTTATTCTTTTGGGGAAACTTTTTGAAGGTTTTTGTTCCGTCTTGGTGGTCATCGGCCAAATCTTCTATAAACACATCAATAAAATCTCGGTACAATGGAAATATCACTCAATTTCCGGTTCATCTACCTAAGATTTTTTGAAACTGCCAAGTATGGTAAGATCGATTATATTGGAGATATTGACTACCTTAGATTTTTTAAAACAAAATTCCCAACTATAATTTATGATGATGCATTAAGTTCTCAGTATGTCAATGAAGTTAATTGGAATAATGAAACATCATTGTCCGAATATTATGATGAAAATGTTATATCAGAAAGAAAAGCTTTAAAGAAACGATTTTCTAAAAAAGAAAAATTCAACATCTTAAGTATTGATAAAGATCTATTTTCTTATGATATATTTTGTGTCAATGAATATTAAAAATCGAGAAGGAACAATGTTGAAGATAAAATAGTATCAAACAGTCCTACGGGATATATTCAACGAAACAAAATACGTAATATAATAAGTATCGATGTTGGTACCTATACAAAAGTGTCAAATAAACTTTGAAAAACAAGTCTTGATACAAACAATAAAATTTTCGTAGTTGAAACTTTTATTAAGAAATTAACTATTAATATCATGATTTGGAAATTTTTAAAGAAGGGTATGCTAATAAATCTTTTTAAAAATTTATATGTGTCATTTGGCATCCCCTTCGACCCCAAGTTGTTTTATAAGGATAGACTGAGCTGAAACAAGTCTAACTTAAACACTTTTTTGTAAACAAAAGTGTTTGTTCTTGTCGGGAGACAACCCGGAATGTAATTTCAATTTTGTATCGAGTCCGTCTTCCTAGGTTATCGATACGTGATGTGTTTCGTGTAACGTGTCGAAGCAATATTATAGTATTTATCGTTTAGATAAAAGAATTACTTGAGGACAAGTAATAATTAAATCTTCCGGAGTCGTGTCCTCGACGAGATATGAATAGAGATTTGCGTTTATGTCTTTAATTGGATGCTTGATTATCAAAGATTTTTTTTATTGGTATTGCTTTTTAAACTAAAGATTTAAACTACAAAATATTAAGCTAAAAGATCTACAATAATTTAACAATATCTTGTCAAGTGAGAGCGAAAACATCCTTAAGTATGAAGAAAGTTTTTATCTGATGAATCAGTAACACGTTTAAACAAAAAAAAAAAAAAAAAAAAAAAAAAAAAACAAAAAAAAAAAAAAAAAAAAAAAAAAAAAAAAAAAAAAAAAAAAAAAAAAAAAAAAAAAAAAAAAAAAAAAAAAAAAAAAAAAAAAAAAAAAAAAAAAAAAAAAAAAAAAAAAAAAAAAAAAAAAAAAAAAAAAAAAAAATAAAAAAAAAAAAAAAAAAAAAAAAAAAAAAAAAAAAAAAAAAAAAAAAAAAAAAAAAAAAAAAAAAAAAAAAAAAAAAAAAAAAGGGGAGAAAAAAAAATTGGGGTGTAAAAAAAAATAAAAATAAAAAAAAAAAAAAAAAAAAAACAAAAGTAAAAAACAAAAAACAAACCAAAAACAAACAAAAAAAAAAAACAACACAAAACAAAAAAAAAAAACAAAAAAACCCAAAAAAAAAAAAAAACCAACAAAAAAAAAAAACAAAAAAAAAAAAACCACACAAACAAAAATAACAAACTATTTTCTCATAAACGTTGGTTTATATGGAAAAACAATCTTTTTATTTATTTTGGGATTACAACTACATTGAAAGTTGAATAACCAAACGGTTTTTTGCCCGTCAAAATAACCAAACAAGAAATCTAAATAATCTAAAAATTATTAATCAACAATCCCTTTTAATTTCACACTTAATTCACTAGTCACTACTCGCTTGACAAGCATATAATAACTACTCACTAATCATAGCAACAATCAAATCAACAATCATATTTTTTCTAATTAATAAACTAAAACTAATATGTATTGAAAAAGGAAGAAAAGTATAACCCATGTGACGAAATAAGACGAATTAAACCACCCGATCTTATAAACTAAATAAAATATTAAGTTTACTTCTTAATTAGATTTTATTTAACTAATTAGTTAATAAAGTTGTTAACTTTATATACTAAAAAGCTTAGTAAAATCTATAAAAAGCTTTAAACTTAGAAATTAAACTAGCTTATAAAACCCTTAAGCTCCACACCTTAGAGGTAGAATTGGTTCCATCAAACAAAACTAAGGTTAAAGTGAACAATGTAACAATTATAACCTATAGATTAATCTGACAACTATAAGCTATTAAAAACTAGATCCAAAAAACTGAAAACAATAAAACTATTATTAATAAATCTAAATCCACCCAAAACTAAGTTGTTCACTTTGAAAAGTGAATAAGGATTAGGTATATTTAAGGATTAGATCTAAAATAATACGCTACTTGAAAAAGCTAACAACTTTAAGCTAAACAAACTAGATCGAAAATGAAAACAATAAATCTATTATTAATTAATCTAAATCCACCCAAAACTAAGATGTTCTCTTCGAAAAGTGAATGAGAATCGAGTATATTTAAGGATTATATCTAAAACAATAGACCAAAAAAAGCTAAATGAAAAAAGCTAAAAGCTTTATAAACTACTCGAAAATAAGCTATATAAAGCTTATTTGAAAGCTTAAAAAACAAAAAAATATGAAATAAGCTATAAGGAAGCTATCCAAAAATAAGGTAATCTCAATAATCCAAGAATAAGCTATAGAAGAGCTTATTTGGATATAAGCTAAAGAAAGATTAGAGGATAAGAAAAAGAAATAAGCTTAAGTGACACCAACCTTCAAAAAATTCATCTTCATTAATAATAAGCTAGTACAATAAGCTAAATTATTAAGCTAAAAGCTTTTGCAAAATCCTTAACTAATAAAAAGATATGCTAAAAACTATGTGAAAATGTAAAGAAAAAGTGTGTGAAAGATGTATCAAATGAGAGGAAGTGAGGGGGATTATAAAGCCCAACTTCTGGAGGGGTAAATTAGTGATTTTGCATGTCCTCAAATATGCCATTAATACTGATTCATTAATAGCCAATCATTAGGCCACGTGGGCACCCGTCAGCCAGTAATAAATCACCAATGATTGCCTTCTGCGTTTTTGACAGCTGCCATTTCTTGTCACCGTGTATACGTGTCGTCCTCCCATTGGCTAGCCGAGCTGCTACCCTGCCACCTTGTACTGACGGACTTGTAATTTCATGCTCTTTCTAATGGAGTGTTCGGGGAATTTTTTTGAGTTTATTTGAATCTCGATAAACGTGAAAGCATCGTCGAAACTCATTCGAAAATCACTGTTTTTGCTTTGTTTTCAATCCCTTGTACCTACAAGACATAATAAGACATACCAAACATATTTGCAATATAATTTCACATATTTTATGGTTATTAGTCTGTTTTAGTGTGTTTTCCAGTATAAAAATGATGTGTGTTTAAGCACACATCAATACGGCGTATCCAATCCCATGAATATGGCGTATTAATCAACATGGACGTTATCCTTTTATTTTACAGTACTTTAAAACTTTATTGTCAGACTTGCCAATACGGCGTATTCAGATTTCTAAATACGACGTATTTGACCTCTGCCTGTATGGTTTATTTTCTTACAGGTCTCGGTACAACGTATCCTAAAATATAGATACGACGTATCGACTTTTATTGTTTTTAGTTTATTTTTCTAACCGACATTTATTCATAGATAAAATTGCAAAGTTTTCTTGATATTAAGACAATAGTTGTTAGATATTAGAAAAAGACTCAGTCAACTTGTGTATTGTACCAGTTATTATAGCTCGTAGTTTAACCTTTAATATTTAATGTTTGGTAATGGGCCGGGTTATAAAGCCCAAAGTGTAAGCCTATTCCATAGCCTAAGGGCTGATTTTGTAAGCTAATATATAAGCCTCTTCCATGCCTTGGAAGAGTGGTTTAAGTCATTTTTCATATACAAGTTCACTTTTCTCTCACTATCAAGCTTTTCTCTCTTAGGAGGTTTTAGCTCTTGTTCTTGAGTTTCATTGATTTTCATGTTTCTTGTGTTAAAATTCATGTTTTTGTAGTTGCTATAGCATTCTAGTACTCATTTGTGCAAAAGAATCCAAGTTAAAATGTTCAAAAGGGTGATTTTAGGTGTTTTAAGGTGTAAAAGTTCGTAGTTCATCGTAGCGGTTTGGTAATCTGCTTGTAATTTATCGTAGCGGTTTGGTTTACTGTTCTGGCAGTTTGTCGAGAAAGTACACTATTCTGGCGGTTTGTCAAATCGTACACTGTGTTAGCGGTTTGTCGATTCTGACAGTGGTTTGTCTTATTAGGCAGAGGTTTGCAGTAGCGGTTTGTCCTCTAGTGTGGCAGTTTACTAGTAGCGATTTGGTAATTGTAGCGGTTTGATCCGTGTCGGTTTACAGGTTTTGAAGACTTTTTCTCATAGCGATTTGGGAAACAAACCTCTGCCAATTTCATTTCTTGGTAGTGGTTTGGTGTTTCTTCTTCATAGAGGTTTACCATTTCTTTCTAGTAGCGGTTTGGTAGATTAACTTCGTAGCGGTTTACCATTAGTAACGGTTTGTTATAGGTTTTTGAAGATTTTTCTCAAGGTCATTTGGGAATCAAACCTCTATCCATTTCTCTTCGTGGTAGTGGTTTGGCATATATTCTTCATAGCGGTTTGACAGTAGCGGTTTGATAGTAGCGGTTTGACAGTAGCGGTTTGACATACTGTTTGATATTTGGACTATTTTTCAAACTTGTAATACGTAACAAACTCAAACAATAAAACACTTAAACAAACATCACCACTTTTAACATACAATCACTAATCATTGTTCGATCAACTTAAATCATTTCACAATCAATTAAGATGGCTAATTTCTCAGAAGATATCCAATGCGCCAGTTTTGATACCCGGCCACCTATTCTGGATAGAACTGACTTTGCATCATGGAAACAACGTAATCGACTATATTGTTGTGGTAAAGAGAATGGGGTGAACATCCTGAAGTCGATTGATGAAGGACCTTTTTAGATGGGAACATTTCGGGAAACACTTGCTGAAGAGAATGAAGGTGCCTTACATCTAGGTCCAGAACAAGCTTAAGTCTATTATGATCTTTCACCTGAAGATAAGGATGGGTATAACGCTAACATTCAGGCAACAAACATCCTACTTCAAGGGTTAGAAAAAGACATCTACACTCTTATCAATCATCACACTGATGCAAAAGACATTTAGGATAATGTGAAGATGCTCATGGAAGGATCTGAATTAACAAAAGAAGATAGGGAATCACAACTGTATGATGACTTTGAACACTTCTGTCAGAACAAAGGAGAAACTATTCATGACTACTATGTTCGGTTTGCCAAACTCATCAACGACATGTGGAACATCAAGATGACCATGTCCAGAATGCAGTTGAATTCAAAGTTTGTTAATAACATGTTGCCTGAATGGGGTAGATTTGTAACAACAGTGAAACTGAACAGAGGTTTGAGGGACTCCAACTATGATCAGCTGTATGCTTATCTGAAGCAACACGAGGCACATGCCAATGAGAACAAAATGATGTTGGATCGATTCACTCAACACACTGTTGATCCTCTCGCCTTAATGTCTAATGTTTCACATTAGCAGTACTATTCATAATCATCTACCACTTCACCTTCCACATATGTTCAACCACACTTTGCTGACAACACTCAACTTGATTCGGGACTCTCTCCAATGGATAACTTAATTGAGAACTTAACCAACACACTTACCCTACTCACCCAATCATACAAAACATACCTTCCTCAAATAAAAAATTAACTCAGAACTTCATTAAATACAAGGAACCAAGTCACAATTCAAGACGGCAGGGTTGTTGTTCAGAATGTTCAAGGTCAACAGAATAGAGGTCAGGGGAACAATGCATAGGGTGCAGGTGCAGCTGGTTATAGGGGAGCTCAGAACATAGTTGGGAATGCAAATCCAAGCCAAGCAAGGCAGATTAAGTGTTACAACTGCAACAGTATAGGCCACATAGCACCGAACTGCACTCAGCCCAAGCGACCACAAAACTCAGAACACTTCAAAGACAAGATGTTGCTGAGGATCAGTTACTATTTATTGCAGGTGGACAAGACAATGCTGTTGATGAGGATGTGGATGAGCAACCGGTTCAAGACTTAACACTTAATGTGGATAATGTTTTTTAGGCTAATGATTGTGATGCTTTTGATTCTGATGTTGA
>BQNB010128400.1:0-19284 GCA_026074375.1 Tanacetum coccineum
GGGGGTTATGGTTCGGCCGGTTATGGGAGAAAAACAAGGGAGAGAAAACAAGTTTAAGTCAAACTACAATTTTAATTTGGTAATTATCCTTTAAGCCTATAAATACAAATCATAATTAAATCAAAAATCATTTTTCTCCTCTCCTCTCTCTCTTTGGCCGGACGATCAACACAAGGAGCAAGAGAAAACCCAAAAAATTTTAGGGTTTTGATTTCTAAGCTTTAAGGTATCGATTTCTTAAACCTTTTTCAATTCAATTAAGTTTTAATCATGTGACAATCTTTAAGGATGGATTAGGGTTTTATATTTATGATTAAGTTCTGTAATTAATAATGTAATTAATGGGTTTTAAACATTAAAAATCATTTTTAGGGTTTAATTAGGGTTTAGATGTGAATGATTAGGGTTTATCATGTTAAATTCGTAACTGAAATCTGGGCCGAATTTTTGGTCATCTTGCGAGAGCCATATCTCGGTCATACGGATAACTTTTATTGATTTTCTTGAGCCTAAAATTATCTACAAAGAGTCTAATTTCCAACCCCATAGGTTTTATGAATTAAAAGTGAGTGGAAGTTAGTCAAATTAATCAAACAAGATTCATTGTCAAAACTGAGTTTTCAGGGCAGATTTTGAGTTGTGTTTGTAAGGTCAAAAACCATATCAAAACTTCTTTTTAATTGATGATCTTGCTACTGTAGCATGTTCATGATGTATATGATTTTTTGGAATTTTTGTAGAATTTTTCTAAGTGTTTAAATGGGTCTGCTCAAGCTAAACTTTTTGAAAGTCGAATCAGGTTATATTATGGACACTTTGTGATGTTGAATTTTTATAAAATGGTTACACTCACTATTATTTTTATCCAAAAATCATAGAAGCTCACAACTCATTGGGGAGCTATGAGATGTGAGGAGAAGAACCAATTAGGTGTTTAAGTATTTTATTTAGAGTCATCTTGTGACTATAAAAACTGAGTAAAAAGCAGAAAGTTAAGAAGTAAAGTTTGTGAGGTAATTTGAGGTTAGCAAGTATGAGGAGTATATAGAAGAGTTGAATCAAGATAGGATATAGAGTATCCATCGTTGTGATTGTTACATCGACTTGGGTGTGTGACCTAATCGATGGTAACATATGTGTGTATTGTTTTGTTTAGATTCTTTGCAAGATTAAGTGAAGGAATTGGAATTTGCTTTGCATCAGGTGAGTTTTACAGTCCCACTTTTTACTTATATTTTGGGATGGAAATGATGCAAACTGTTTTTGAATTATGAACCGTGATATGTGTTTTTAAGTGTCGAACTATATGATTGCTATGTGCTATTGCTATGTGATATGAATTGTGGTAAGGCATGTGTATGTGAGGATGACATGACCTTGTGTGAGACCCGAACAGACTTAGCTAGTCAAGTGGGTCAGTCTTGCGCGGAGATATTGTGGGACGGAGGGGTACGATCCACCCCAGATATATGTGAATTTATTTTAGTAGATTAGATAGGCCAAGCATATATGTTCGTAAATGTTGTTTTTGTTGATCGCGGTGTCATAAGTGAGTCTTAAACCTGTAACTCTCACCAACAATTATGTTGACATTTTTAGCATCATTTTCAGGTGAGCAAAACGTGTGAAGAGTTAGGAAGAGGAGTTAGCTGGACCATAGGCTTGCATGCGGAGTCTATGATTTATCTGTTTTTTTGTTTTCAATTGAACTTGTCATGTTTTGTTCTTCATGCATTATATGTTGGATTTTTGTTTTGGGCGTTGTCATAACACGCTTTGGATCTTGAAGTTTATTGAATGTCATTTTTAGTTTTCTCTATTTTGACGCCTTGTGTTGTGATGATGCATATTGATCATGCCTTGCGATTCCGCCTTGGCGGGGTGTGACACGGAGCATCTACTTTTCTCAAACTCCAACTATATGCTCAAACCATATTCCTCATAATACCTTTTTGCTTTGACAGAAAGGGAAGGGAGTGTAAACGAGTAACTTTTAAAATTTACTATGTGAATTAGCTTACATGTTTGTCATCATCCAAAAAGGGGGGGAGATTGTTAGTGCAAATATTATGATAGTTAATCTATACTCGATCTCTTTATGTTTTGGTGATGACAAACATGTGACTTGTAATATGTACGTTAACGTGCGCAAGTTACTCGTAATCACAAATCATCAATGCATACATGCATCACATCTCTCGATGTCTCAAGTATGCATCAAGACGGACATTGGTTTACACCCGACGTAAATCACATAAGGTATGTACAAACAAGCATTAAACTTGTAGGATGATCAAAGAAATAAGTTTTTGTTTTAAACTTTACATTTTTATAAATCTAACAAAATAAATTTTTCAAAAATTAATTATACAAGTTATTTTTTAATTATAAAGAAATGTTTTATGTGGTAATTATTTCAAAATTCAAAATCTGGTTCTTTTCCCCCTAAAACATGTTAAACTTTCAGCAGACAAGTTTCTCACCACAAAAAGACAAAAACAGAAGCGTCTGTCGAAGCGGTCCCTTAAATAGGCCGGTGGCCCCCTTAAATATCTGGCGGCCCCCTAATATATTTGGGACTGCCATTTCCTGACAGGCTATTTTTCAGCTCCTATAAATAGTGGGTCACCTCCAACTATTTTCACAACCCTTTTGCACAATTTTCTTTCAGTTCTTTCTCTCTCTAGATCTCACTAAATCTCTCTAAATCTTTGATCATTCAACTTGGTTAATCTTGTTTAAATGTGATCAAATCTTCTATCCTCTCTCCTTTCCTCAAGTGCAAGGAAGAACTTCTCGGTCATCTTCAAGATCCGACAATTTATGTAGTCTGTTAGTCTATTTGTAACATTTGTTAATATAGATCGGTCCTGTCTTTCATATTTAGTAGTGTAAATATCCAAAGATGGATATATTTGGATGGGTTGATTGTGGGTTAGTTTGTTTTTTGGCCTTAAGATACATCGGTGAAATTAGTAGATTGGTTCTAGCTAAGGATTAGGATCTCGACAATCTAGCTTAGTGTCAAAAAAATAATGTAAGTCGACGCTGTTTATGTGTTAGGCCATAAAACACAGGTTTGTTAGTTGGCCATAAAAAACTTAACAGGGTTTGGTTGTACCCGAAGAAGAACTCGACATCTAGCTTAGTGTCAGAAAATAATGTAAGCATTGGTATAAGGTTTTCTTCGCCGAAAGGGAGCTTGTTGATTAGTGAAGTAACTCTCGAGTTGGATACTCGGGGAGTGGAGTAGGGCGAAGAGGAGCTTCATGACCGAACCACTATAAATCACTGTGTCGGTTTGCATTTTCTTTTACCTTTCGCTTTACTTATTTCTTTACATTTACCGCTTTACTTTTATACTTGCATTGTGCTTATGATTGTGTGAATGGTTGTGTATATATTGTTAGTTAAGGTTGTGTACTACTTTGTAGTTAATATTGTGGTTGAGTTTGTATTATTAAGATATGTGCTAGTTGTTGTAAAACCTATTATCGACACTGTCATATTAGTCTTAAATTGATTGCGATTTGATACTAAAGATTTAAAGTTTTTAAATGGAAACGTATTCACCCCCCCTCTACGGTTTTCACAGTATAAACCGTGTAAAAGTGGGACAATCGAAATTCCTAAGTAAGTATTTCAATCGAGAAAATACAGCAGTGTAATACCAACTCGACTTCTAACCGAGACATAATTATAACGAGGGCGTTAGGTTTACAAATATGAGTGTACCAAATGGGCATAGGTGTTTTATAAAATATTTTTATCACCTACTATGCTTGTGGTCTAGGTTTTTTTAAGTTTCAAATATACTTTACAAACAAATTTACAAGTATTTGCAATGATCAAGATGCTTTACATTTCGCCGTGGGTGGAAATTTTCTAGATAAGATACCTCGTGATGGTTTAGCCATTATTGAGAGTAAATCCAAGGTTCGTTATTCAAGAAGTCATGCAATTGAACCAAGAGCGAGTACGAATGATCCTCTTTCTACTTCTACACCTTCTAATTCTTTTGAATTTCAACAACTCGCCGCTTCTCTTGAAGACAAAATGGATATTCGAATGAGCCGATTAGTGAAAAGAATGTTACGACTCCTGCTACTGTCAAAGCAGTCGAGGAAGTTTGTGTCACGCGGGTGACCCGGGTTCGATCCCCGGCAACGGCGCCAAAAACTTGATGGTAGTTTTATATACGCTATAAAATATACTAATAATATTTCTAAAGAGCAATTAAGAACTTTCCTAAAGTCTCCCTTAAGAAAAGCTCACTCTAAAAGATATATATAATATATAATACGTATATTTAACCGGGAAGAATGATCACCCGGGTCGTTTCCCCAACGACTTGTGAAATTGAAACCTTGCTTTAGCTTGGATTATGATTTGAATGAGAGAAAAGATATTTTTGAGTATCTATAACTACTAAATAAAAGCAACAATTAAAATAAGCAATTAAAAGCAATTAAACACTTAAACAATTAACGGGAAACAAATAAAACGCGACAATTAAGCAAATACACTAAAATTAACTCCTAAAAATGCAAACTAAATTTCTAAACCTAAAATAGGACAAAAGAAAATTTTAAGAAAAAGAAAAATATTTTTTTGATTATTTTTGAATTTATTATGAATTAAAAACTAATTTAATCTAATTAAATCCTAAAAAATAGCAAATTAAGTCCTAAAAATTAAGAAAAATAATAATATCCTAAGATCATATGTTAAAACCCATCATTAAAATATTTCCAACACATTATCTCTCTTCTAACAAAATGTCTAAATATTTTCATCATCTTGCGTTGTTTGACCCCGGGTTAGTTAAACAAAATAAAAGATTGTATTCATACATTGGTAATTAAGTAAAAGAAAATATATTTTTTAAACTTTGCTTGTGCTTGCATTGTTCTAACACACACACATAATTATATTCTTTTTATAAACGTATAGTATTTTACAAAAGATGTGTGTTGTATAAAAATGGTTAGGAAAATCATTTATATACTCATAAAATGTCAAAAACTATGCATACTATACATATCAACAAATAGTTTTTCGCACAAGCAAAATATATGACAATCTTAAAGTAAGACACATTACACATTGTCACTATTCATCAACCTCACCTAACAGACAGTCCTTAATAAATGGAACATACTGTGAAAATCTTTATTTGTTTTCTTTTAAAAAGAGTGTTCGTGAGGGTCAAGAAAGATTTCGAATATATATTGATTCATTATTCAAATTATGATTGATATTATTATCGAATCTAATTGACAAGTTTTTGAGTGTGGACAAGAAATCGGATTCTTATTTGTCTAGCTTTGAGATTATATCAAAAAAAACAAAAAGAAAAAACAAAGGAATATATTAGCTAAACCTACATACTCAAACACGAACTCGAATCTGATATAGAAAATACAGACATCCATTTTCTTCACAACATAAAAGTATGCATTGGATCATAACTCACACTTGTGTAAATGATGTCATATTGAGTCTACTTGTCCAATAGTTGTGTACCAAATATTTGGAAAATATATGCATAAAATACACAATGAAGTAGGATCGACGACTTGAATGTTTTGTTCAAAATAGTCAAGTAATTTACCTTGCAATACAATTGGTAAATTTGTCATCTCTGAAAAGCCAAACATGAGCAAATGCACAACATATGTAACTTTGCTCAAATAATTGAAAAGCACAACTCCCAAATCAAATTATCCTCTCATCAAAACTTTTCTCTTCACTTTACCAAACTAACAATAATATCTCTCTTCACCTCATGGGAACCATTTTACACCATCATAAGGTTAGGACACACTAGGAAAAATTGAACCATACACCACAAACCATTATCTTGTTTCTATCACACATAAGTGAGCGTAACACGGATTTCGAACACACGAAATGATTATTAGTCAAACAATAATCATCTCATTCATTCAATCTAATTACAAAATTAAAATATGTACAGAAATCAGACTAGGATTTATCTAGATCACGGAAATATTAATCAAATAACCATAGATATTTTTCCGTGTCTACATGTTTAACCATCCTCGGTTATTACATGAAATCACAAAGTCGATTGCAAGACAACAAGATTAGTCATCAAATTGCAACTCACACTACTTGCAATAAGTTGTTTCATTGAGTCTAAAGTTTTTCAAATTTTGTGTTATTAGATATGGTCAAATTATACATGCTAAAACTTAACACACTCTAGTAGGATTGACTTACTATAATTTCTATCGGAAACTTATAATTACTACTTCACACAACATTATACAGCAACAACTTGGGACACAATCATTTCCGAAAAATCAAACCGAGAATCCTTATTACTTATATAAGTTTCTCTTAAATAACCTAATATCAACACTATCTCCCAAATAATAGAAAAATGATCCCTGCCCAAATTTGGCACCTCCACGGATCGATGGATCATTCGTCCTAAATTTATCTTCGATCTAGGTAGATCCGCCCTATGGCATTAGATTTAAACATCTTGATCTTATCAGTCATTGTCAACACCTTGCTAAAATTCTAACAATACATGTAACTAACTTTAGTTAATTATCATTTATTTCTATAAAGAAACACACACACAAGATCTCTTGAGTAAATAACCCTTAATTGGATTTCTTCCAATAAAAGACATTGTAAAGTGGCATTCTGAAAACCTCCTCATTGTAAGCATTATACATTGTCACTCTTAAGCATACTCCTTAGGTCCAGATGACTCACTCTCTATATACATACAACCGACTTGCTTGCTCTCCAATACTCTCAGAATTCCACACACTTGATTAGACACACATGCGAACTATAATTAACAGGCATGTTAGGTTGAGTCATGTTCGCCCTCTACACGAAAAGATTATTTTAAATTTTATCTTGGCTACACTTCATTAGGCTAATCAAAGGAATTATATTTTGCTAACATGAAAATGAGTTCTGGAGAACACTTTTGCACTAAGTACACTTCAATTTTGACCTAAAACGGTTGGATTAGCTTCCAAGAGTGAACGTTGGGATCGTGGTATAACCCATAACAAATGTGTCGTGTTTTAGCCTGAATTGAGCACCACTAGGTGATACACACACACTAATTCATTCTCAATTTGATTATATGACTCTTCCTAAATATGTTAAATGATAGTTACATCTATAGACTTTGTGTCTATTTAGAGTGCACATTTAAGCAGTAGACATTAGGTCTCTTCCTTAGTCAATCTTGACACTTGCATCTCACCATATGCTTAAAGATTTTAAGATGACAAACGGCTCCCATGTAAGTGCAATAATGCTTTACATTATTATCTTAACGCTTAATCGACTATTTGCTTAGCCTAGTTAATGCTGTCTGTTGTAAACAGATGTCCTTTTCGACAATGGAGAATAACACACAACGCTTTATGTTTATCTATATAACACACACACTAATGCTAAAATGCTAACATGTTTTACACAGACATGAATGCATTTAAAATTATCACACATTTTGTATGCGTCATTTTACATGACCTGACGTGTTAAATGTCACCTACAACTATAGTTAGTTTAATATGTGACAATTAATATTTAAATGTCATATAGTCTTACACATTAATCTTGTTGATTATTGTGTTGATGCATGCTTAGATAAACCTGCAGGCTTATATCTATATATCTTATGCATCTTAGTATATATTTTCTCACACTAGAATATTTTTCTTCGTGTCCGTGTCACAAATCTAAAAAGTCAAAAGAGTTGCAAAATGGTATTATATCTCCTAGAGTCTTCACTCATACATTCTCTTAATCATCATCTTGCTTTCTTCCGAATAATCCACTCTTTTGTCAAGAAAAAGTTAGATACAAATCTAACACTCCTCCTAGTAGATTTGACAACTTAAATATTTCATCTGCAATATTCAAGTATCTTTAACTTGCAATCGCAAACGTTAAAGGTCATATCCGAAAATCCCTATTCAAGCCTTTTAACAAAATAAGTTAAAACGCTCTCCTTTTCTCTTCGACGAAAACATTCTTTCTCTTCGACTATACATTCTTTTCTCTTCGACGAAAACATTCTTTCTCTTCGACTATACATTCTTTCTCTTTGACGAAAACATTCTTTTCTCTTCGACGAAAACATTCTTTTTCTTCGACGAAACATTCTTTCTCTTCAAAGAAACATTCTTTCTCTTCGACAAAAACATTCTTTTCTCTTAGATAAAAACATTCTTTCTCTTTGACGAAACATTCTTTTTCTTCAAACGAAAACATCCTTTCTCTCCGATGAAAACATTTTTTTTATTCGACGAAAACATTATCTCTCTTCGAGGAAAACACTCTTTGTATTTCGATCACACCTTTTCTTTCTCACTCAACCACGCCTCTTCAACCATAGAGATGTCTAATCTCTTTCCTCCACTATTTTCGCTACCACCTTTAAGACAACCATATACCTCGTCGTGTGATTATTCTATGAACATTCGCAATGCTCAGGAAGAAGTTTACAAAACTTTTTTGAGTAAAGAGTTATCGTACCTAACCACCAAAACCGTCTTGACATGTCAAGCCTCGTCGTCTCTATCTTCGTTTTGTTTTCTCTTTATAATATTATTATTTATTATTATTAATTATTATTATTATTATTGATTATTATTATAATTATTATTTTATTTTCCGCGACGAAACACACAATTCTATCTCTCTATCTCTCTCCATTTCTTTCGGGGACAATGTCTCAAAAGGAAACATCTTCCATCGAAAGAGGTTGCGTCGAAGATAACATCTTCGACACTCCTTTATTTACCCCTCAAGCGTGAATCTATTACACATTACACAGTCCCCCCGGCAAGGTTTAGAATGATGGAACACTTTTATAAATCCGTATCTCTTCCTTTCTTCTAGTTTCGATTCTATTCCGCGTTCCATTTCGTAGCGTGACAACTAACTACTTCATCCGAAGTACTTTAAGTATTTTTAATTAGCGAAATACAAATTAAAATGTCACTCTTTTCGAAAAATTCATCAATTTCCCCAAACATCCATCATGTTGGTGGTCCGACAACCCCCAAATCTTTTCTAGCGGCCCCCAGATATATTTGGGACCCTACCGCCCCCACCCCGAAAAACAGCACTTGTTAATACCATTCATATTTTTTCTTCATAACCGAAAATCTCCACTCTTTATGCTACATTGACTGTTTACTCCACACCCAAACCTATACCCAATATCTCTCTATTGATCAATGGGCCATCCTCATATCCCAACACTCAAAAGCATCGTTGCTTATGTTTTCAAGAGTCACATGAATTTCATAATAAAATGTGTCTTATCATCAAACGCATTCATTACAATCGATAGACTTACAATCCATCACTTCACAATAAATCCCCTCATATACAAACCTTGGTCCTCACATCTCGCATACGTCTTGTCTCAATTTATAGATGATTCTTCTCAATCCTAAACGTTTCTTCTCTCTTCTAGTAGTTGTTTCACTTCTATTAGTCTTTCTACTTCTAAAGTTTCTTCTCATTTCTAAATGTTCCTTTTCACTTCTAATAAGTCTCCCTCATCTCTCACGTTATCTTCTCACTTCTAAACGTTTCTTCTTCTTCTAATAGTCTTGTTACTAATTAGACATTCCTCCTAATCCCTTGAACAACTTAATTATTTCATCCAAAATATTGTAAGTAATTTAAAAATGCAAGTGTCAACTCCTTCGCAAACTTTCCACTTTCTATAAAGTGAAAAGAACATAAAAAGATATCAATCTCAAGTGTTATTGAGTCACCACATGTTTAGTCCCTCTATTATTCTTCTCACCATGAAAGCAACTACCAACCTATCATTTACATACCACACATTTTCCTCAACATTGTCAACCACAAAACACCAAACAACCTTGAATTCCAATCATGCCACTCATGTCTTGATAGGAATCACACACACACACAATCTCTATTTGTTATGAAAATGATATATCAATATTTTCTATCAACCTCTCGTCAACACGTTTCTTCTTTAGTCTCGCTCATCCTTTCCCACTTTTCGACTATATGGAATCATTTTCATTAACATTCAAGAGCACATCGTCTCCATTCTCATCTTATTTTTCTTTTATCTCTTTAAAAGTATATATTTTAGCAATATTTTCCATGACACACACACACGTGTCATTTCGTCTAACCTTAAAAAGGGTCATATCATAATATTTCTTGTGTCAATCAATAAACAATCCATTCTCGTTGTTAAAAGGCTGTCAATCTTTTTCCTTAAACATATGTCTTGAGTCTTTAATTATAATCAATTTTAGATTGTTGATTTTTAAAATAATGATGCATTGTTCTAGCTTCTAACTTTCTTTAAAGTGTCATACTTTAGAATACTAACACCTAAAATGCATGTCTAGATACCCGTTAATATCTTGCTATATATATGTGCACTTGTCTACTAACTTTTGTTTTGTAGCACACATCCATATCTTGATTCCTTGGTGCCCCAAACAAAGGGGAGCATACACCAAAGGGGAGCACTTGCAAGCTTCTACTCATTTAAATTGCATCAAACTTCTTGAGCATCGATGGTAATTTATTTGATTCATGGATCCTTTAGAGTCAATATACAAGGTATGTAATTATCATAGGGATCCAATAAGCAAGGGAGCTCGGAGATATGTGGGTAAATAACAAGGAGTCGGTTAAACCGTGATGATAAAAGACTTCACTAGGATGATGCAACGCTTAACCCTTATAGGAAATAGAATCGGGATTGTAAAAAATAATGAAGGGCTCATTTCATACCCAATTACTAATCACCTCCTCCCCTTAAAATCACCCTCAACCTAATACCTCTTCTCATACCTTCAACTTATATTACATGAAGTACCTACCGTATTTTCCAAGCCTTCTTTTTCTTTCTCATGAACCTAGACTCATCTAAATTATCCCAGAAAAACACTAAACCACTCGAACCTTATTCTCATGCTGACTTCTCAATTCTCAAACCAACACATTTAGAATCAAAACCCAACACTTCCAAGACTAAAAAATCCCTAAGGTTTTCCCACACAAACCCTATCTTGAACCTTCTTGATTAAACCCTTGTAAATGCTAAACCAAGCCTTCAATACACCTTAGAATATTTTAGGTATGATGCTAGAATACTTGAATACTTGGTAGAATGAAAGTTATGATTTGTTTGTGTGTTTTAGGGGTGAGCCGTGGCTAGGGAGAGGAGAAACAAAGAGTGTGTTTTAGTTTTCTAGTAAATGAGATGTATGAATGAATGAAATATAGTGCATCCTTTATATAAATCAGAATGCCAGAATCAACCTAACTCACCACCACTCAACACGTAACGCTACAATTCAGAGTGTGGAGGGCAAGATGGGGGTGGGTACAAGAGGGGGGGGGGAACGGTGGACCATACAAGGGAATTAGAGGAGGGCTTGGTCAATATTACTGAGTCAGGTACTAAAGTCTATAAATGAGCCCTAGGTTGTACATGGTTCCTATTTGATAAAATGTGTGCTCTATATCCCCTTTGGTGTTGATTATGTACGAAAATTAGGGGAGGGAGGGGATTAGATGAGTCTTTGATATCTTATGTTGAATTTCTAGTGATGGGGGGGGGACTTGAAGTATAAGGAAGTAGTTTTTAAGCTGTAGAAGGTGAATACAGGCAGCATTTGTTTTCTTGTAATTTCTTCCTATATGCAAAATTCAACAGGCTAATACTAACATAAATAGCGTGACATAATAAACACCTCTTATACTAATCCGGTATCACCATCACCATGTACAAAGCAAATCCTAGACTCCACCTATAATCGAGCACCCCACCTATCCATCCACCACATACAAAACCCACACCTCCATTACCACAACGCGCCCTAGACAACACCCTCCCACATACCTGACCCCCAAAACCCACACCCCTGTAGCAGACCCAACCTCAAACACCACCCGCCCCACCCACCACCACTCAACCCCCAATCCGAATCCTACCCCCAAACCAAGATATCTTCCCCAATTAACCGGGATTCCATCACCCCAAAAATACCTCAAACCCATTCTCATAAACCCACACATTCATCTCCAACCCCCCCCATAGTACCTCTCCACCCCCACCCACGAGTCCCACCCATCATACTCCACCAATCCAAATCCCCCATCCATTTATAACACTACAACACAACAGCCCCCTACAAAACCAGCCCCCCCTAACCCATCTCCAACGAACCCACTACCCTCAAGTCACAACCCCGCCTTCCTCAAGCCTACCTACCGCAGTTTAGATAAGAGCTGAGGATCGTATACCCTTTCGAAATTGATCCTCAACAGTTTCCATGTGAAGTCAGTAACCCTCCTAGATTCCATCAACAACCAGACAATGGGGTCCGGCATTGCTCAACCGTTTGACTTCTCGATCCATGATTTCTATGGGTTCCTCCACAAAATGGAGCTTATCATCAATATGAATTCCATCCAACGGAACGACTAATGGTTCATCGGAATAACACTTCTTCAAGTTGGATACATGAAACGTATGATGAACCCTGCTCAACTCTTGAGGAAGCTCAAGCTTGTAAGCAACGTCTCCAACTTTAGCCAACACCTTGAAAGGTCCAACATATATGGGGTTTAACTTCCCCTGTTTGCCAAAACGTACGACCCCTTTCCAAGGTGAAACCTTAAGCATAACTCTATCTCCAACTTGAAATTCCATCGGCTTACGCTTTAAATCGACGTAACTCTTTTGTCGATCATGAGCAGCTTGAATCCTTTGTTTGATCTGGATGATCTTCTCGGTTGTCTGTTGAACTATTTCTAGACCGGTTAGTTGAACTTCTCCAACCTCGGCCCAATAAACAGGTGAACGCCACTTTCGACCGGAAAGTGCTTCAAATGGTGCAGCCTTGATGCTGGCGTGATAACTATTGTTATATGAAAACTCAACTAAAGGCAAATGTTTAACCCAACCCTTTCCAAAGTCGATCACACAAGCACGCAACATATCCTCAAGTTTGAAGTCCTCATCCATTTTGTCCCGTCGACTTCGGATGATAATGCCAGCACTCATAGCCAATGTAGTACCCAAAGCCTTCTGAAGTGACCTCCAGAAATTTGATACGAATCTACCGTCACGATCAGAAATGATTGAGACGGGTATTTCATACCTTGTGACTACCTCCTTTAGGTAAATTTTCACCAATTTCTCCATGGGATCAATTTCTCTCATTGGTAAAAGGAGTGCAGACTTAGTGAGTCGGTCAACAATCACCTAGATGGTGTCATAACCTTGTGACGACTTAGGAAGCTTTGTGACAAAATTCATAGTGATATTATCCTACTTCCATTGAGGTATATCGGGTTTCACCAACAAACCCGATGGCCTTTGGTGTTTAGCCTTGACTTTAGCATATGTCAAACATTTGCGAACGTAGGTGGCGATGTCGGCCTTCATATTGGGCCACCAATATAGCTTCCGCATGTCTTATAACACTTAGTCGGAAACCTGGATGATAGAGAATTTTGACTTGTAGACTCTCGTGCATGATCCATAGTCCTAAATCACCATAACACGGTAAACACTCTTGCTATTTAAGCATAGAGTATTGTCGGCGCGAGGTTCCAACTTTTCCTTTGGTATATCCTTTCTGATCATACCTCCTACGTCTTCCTTTTTGAAGTTCTCTAGTTTTTGTGCCTCTATTTGAGCTTCTAGAATTTGTTTGGGGAGATTCAAACCAATAGTCATGACTAAGGCTCGAACCCATAATGGCTTATTCCGTTCTTTACGGCTTAAGGCATCGGCCACTACGTTTGCTTTCCCCGGTTTGGTAACGTATTTTCACAATCGAATCGCTGAGCAACTCTACCAACGACGTTGCCCTCATGTTTCAGCCCTTTTGATCAAGAATGTGTTGTAAACTCTTGTGATCTATGAACACCGTACACTTGGTTCTGTAAAAATAGTGTCTCCAAATTTTAGAGCAAACACTACCGATCCAAGTTCTAAATCACGAGTCGTATAATTTTTCTCATAAATTTTCAATTGGCGTGATGCATAAGGAATTACTTTCTCCCTTTGCATTAATACAACACCCAATCCTTTATGCGAAGCATCGCAGTAAACCACAAAATCCTCGCTTCCTTTAGGTAGAGCCAGAATTGGCGTACTGCACAACTTCTGCTGTATTAACTGGAAGGCGGCTTCCTCCTTATCACCCTAATCAAACTTAACTCCTTTCTGAGTAAGATTGGTCATTGACTTGGCGATCTTTGAAAATCCTTCAATGAATCTTTGGTAATACTCAGCAAGACCTAAAAATTGACGAATCTCCGTTGGTGTTTTAGGAGATGCCCAATCTTTTATGGATTTGATCTTGGCGGGATCCACGTGAATGCCTTGACTATCAATTATGTGGCCGAGAAATTATACCTTAGGAATCCAAAATTCACATTTAGAGAATTTAGCATACAACTCCTCTTTCTTAAGCAATCCCAGAATTGCCTTAAGATGTTCTTCATGTTCCTTCTTGTTCCTTGAATAGATAAGGATATCGTCAATAAAGACAATCACAAACTTATCCAAATATGGCTTGCACACCCGATTCATGAGATCCATAAATACCGCCGGTGCGTTCGTCAAAACAAATGGCATAACTTGAAACTCGTAATGACCATATCGAGTTTTGAATGCCGTCTTCAGAATATCTTCTTCACGTACTCGAAGCTGGTGATAACCTGATTGCATGTCTATCTTAGAATAAACACTGGATCCTTGTAGTTGATCAAATAAATCGTCGATCCTTGGGAGTGGATAACGATTCTTTATCGTTAGCTTATTCAGTTCTCGGTAGTCGACGCACATTCGAAATGATCCATCCTTCTTCTTGACAAACAATACCGAAGCTCCCCAAGGTGAGGAACTTGACAATTCCTTCATTTCAGATGGAGCTAATCGGTAAGGTACTCATGCCACAGGTGCAACACCAGGTATCAGATCAATCTGAAATTCCACCTGTCGAGTCGGTGGAATACCCTGAAAGTCCTTAAGAATTACTTCAAGAAAATCTCGAACGATCGGTACGTCCTCAAGTTGCTTCCCCTCCGACTTGTCTTCAGTCTTCTTTGTAGTAACATGTGCCAAAAAGACATGACATCCTTTTAGCATGTACTTCTGCGTTTTAGTGCACGAGGTGATGTTCAATCGAGTCTCGTTTCCCCGGTCGCTTCCGTTACCACGAACAATCAACGTTTCTTTTCCCCAGGGAATACGAACAATTTTCTCGGCACAAACACTGACAACATGGTACTTTGCCAACCAATCCATACCAATTATGACGTTAAAACTACCAAGTTCTACGGGCATTAAGTCGATATTAAATGGATGATTTAAGAAGTTTAATGTACAACCCAATAATAGTGTTTATCCTAATTATTTTTCCCCGTCAGCTAGTCATCTCGTAATAAAGTGTCTAATGGAAGTTGATAGTATGATATCAATTTGGGAGCTAAATGCAGTAGACACAAAACTCCTATCGACGCCAGTGTCAAATAGGATATAAGCATAGCGGTTGTTTAGAAGGAATGTACCCGTAATGATATTTAAGTCCGAGTTTGTCCCTGCATTGCCCACCACATACACTTTTGCGAGAGCTTTGCCATTTTCACATTGATTACCATGGTTTTTGCTCTTCAGCTTTGGGCATTCCCTCTTAAAATGCCTCTGAGCACCACATTCATAGCAACCGTTACCCCTCTGATTAGCCCCAGTGGTTCTCTGATTGCTACCAGTGTTAGAATTGCCAGAACTCCTGCAATCACGGGTTAGGTGGCCAACCGTGTTGCACTTGTGGCACTTCGGTGCACATGGACCATTATGATGGTAGTTGCACTTGGAACATTTTGGCAGAGATCCACCATACTCCATTTGCCTTTTCTCACTAGGCCCAACAGTGTAGTCCCTGCCAGTGTTCTGCCTCTTTTTTTGTTGTTGTTGGCTCTGATTGTTCCTTGAAGTGTCCTCAAACTTCCTTTTATTCTCAACATGACGTTTAGCAAAAGTGCGGATCTTCTTATCCATCAGCTCAGTTGCAAACTCAATTGCATCTTGCAATGTCTTCGGCTTAGACGTCATTACACTCCCATGTATCATGTCGGGAAGACCACCGACATACTTTTCAATCTTATCAGACTCTTCAGGAAACATCCTCCCGCACAACAAAGCCAACTCCTAAAAGCGTTGGGTATAACTTTCCAAGTCAGTACCCTTCACCTTTAACTCCCAGATCTCCATTTCCAATTTCTTAATCTCTTTTCGAGGACAGTACTTAGCAGTCATCATTTTTATAAGTGTGTTCCAAGGCATGCCGTGAGCGGCATCCTGACCAATTGTCTTGACATGGGATTTCCACCATGTTAAGGCAACACCATGAAGGGTGCAAGTAGCAAACTTAACTTGGTTCTCGACTGCACAGTTACTGATATTGAAGACAATCTCTATTCTTTCAAACCATTGAGTTAGACCAACAACTCCTTCAGTACCCTTGAAGTTCATGGGTATAGGGGTTTGCATTTCATGAAGTCTGGGTAAGTGCACTCACGAGCAAAAGGAGCTTGTCTCCTTACACCCGTGCCTGAATCATGACTGTCTTTGCCATTTCGGCTTCTGTCAGCGTCACGTGCTTCCAATGCATCAGCAACGCCTTGGTCGATCAGTCTCTTAAGTTGCTCATCAGTCACAGAAGTAGTGGGGGTGGTTGTTGTGGCTGGTGTTGATCTGGTGGTTCTTTTTGGTGCCATTTTCTTCAAATCACAAGAAAATATAATACCCGTTAGATTTCATACAAATCATAACCATGACATGACATATACACAATAAATAAAGTGAGATCACATCACACAGTGAAATATACAACTGAATTGAAATTAACAATGGTGTAGCTAAATCGACATTCATTCATAATAAATTCGATTACAGACATGACATAATACATCCCTTCCATATATAATCTGGAAACATACATGACCGATTCGGTTACAAAATGATCACTACCATTAGGTTACAAAATGAAAATAAAACCTAGAGCCTTACTAGCCGGGAGTTACCCCATAATACTTAGTAGGCTATACAACATAACTACAACATAACCAGATCTAAGAACTACTACCGGCCTCCTCAGTACATCAGGATGTGATGGATCCTTAGCAGGTGTCTGCTGACTCTGTAGTGCTTCCATCTGAGTCTGCAATGTCCTCAACAGAGTCAGTGCCTCCGTGAGCTGTGTCTGTCTCCTGCGGTCTGCTGCCTGCAACTCTCCAATCTCAGTCTGCTGTTCTAAAACTGTAGTTCGTAGTGCTCTAACCTCAGAACGTGTTGTATCACTAGCATCCTTAGACTGTACTCAAGCCTCACAAAAAGCTCTGGCCTCAACCTCTATAAGTCTAGCTGTGCAAGCATAGGCGCGCCTATCCCTACGTAGCAAGTTGAGCTGACCGCTCATCAATGATCTATCATCTTATGCATCGTCAAGTCTCCCATAAATCTCATAAGTTTCCTGCCCAACAGTCGTGACAAAATTGGTCATCCTCTAACCCAACTCTGCCACATCAGTCGCTGTTATCTCATCTGCAATCTCATCTAGATCCTCCCAAATATCGGTAATCCTGTAACCTATCTCCCTCTCTGGGTCACGTCTAATGTCGGCATCCAGAGTGCCAACAAAACCATAATCTGCTCTAAAGCCTCTAGTAGGCCTAGCAGTAGGAGTAGACGAGCTCTCCTCGAACTCATATCTAGGACCGGGAGCAATGCACAACCTCTTCCGAGGCGGTAATGTAACCTTGGGAATATCCGCTCTATAGTCAGTAGAGGGTAGAAGCAAAGGTGGTGATGATGTAAGTAACAGTATAGGTAAAAGCGGTGGTGTCCCTGATGGTGGTGTCTCTGATCGAGATGCTAAGATGTAGGTGGATGGTGTAACAACTCTCATCATGGCCATAGATGCCCTGGTATGTAGAAGTACAATAGGTAGTAGTAGTGGTAATGGATGGGAAGTAGATGGTAACTCGGCTCTCAACCGGATCATAGCAGCTCTATAGCCCAGTGGATGAGTAGGACTAGCAGGTAGTGGTGGAGGTGACATAGGTAATGGTGATGATACTGGTAGTGGTGGAGATGGTATCTACGGTAGTGGTGATGAGTATGATGTAAGTGGTGATGGTGGCGGAGTAGATATGGTGAGAAATCTATCAACCTCTGCTGCAGACGAGAATGAAATAGATGTCTGATCCCGAATAGACATCCTAGCAGTGGTACGACATGCGGGTGGTGGGACAGAGTCGGCCGAAGCTAGGTGCTCCTCCTCCTCATCCTCATCATCATCTTTGTCAGTGGGATAATCAGCTGGATCCTCCTCAGGATCCTCATCATCCTCCTTCGGATCCTCTTCGGGATCAGACTCAGCAATATAACCTGGTGAATCAGCAGTGGGTGAGACAGCAGCAGGCAGTGGTTGCTCCTTAGCTGGAAGCACATCATCCTCCGGTGGCATAAACTCTGGGTATACCGGCTCAGGAACAAAATCTGGTGAAGGTGGTGCCTGCTCTGGCTCCTCAGGGCCAGGCACGTAATCTGGTGATGGTGGGGTCCCTCAGGGCCAGGTATGTAGTCTGGGGTGAGGGGGGTGCCTCATATATATGCACCTCGACTCCTGGTGCCCCCATGTATAAATCGTCCTCAGATACTGATGTGTATGTAACCGTAGAGTGCTCAGAATCTCACATGATCGTCTCTGAAATCAAAAATTAGCTTATATAAGTATATTAATATAAGACTATCATCCTTATATACGTAGTATATAATAAACACGTATATCAATTATGCATGTATATAGCCTAACCGGCAAATGCAATAATTTGTATGTGAATACCCCGTAAAAACCCTTTTGTATGAATGCAATGTTTGAAAATGGTTATAGTCCAGCAAAAACATTTGACCTGGTTCTCTATAACCTTAGCTCTTGATACCAATCTGTAACACCCCCAAATTGGGTCGCAGCGGAATAAGGGTCTGGGGCGTGTTACTTCATAGATCAATAACACAAGATATATATAGAATGACTGAAAAGTCGTTTAAAACCGATACATTGGATTTAACAAAGTATTTGGTACATAATCTCGAAGCTTCACTTGTTCATTTGTTCAAAATACAAAGATTTCTAGCCCATGACAAATATACAAAAAGTAATGCGACAAAATCTTTAATGCATG
>BQNB010128401.1:0-19284 GCA_026074375.1 Tanacetum coccineum
TTTACATACTCATTTATCTTATAACAATGTGATTACTTTTCAAAGACTTAATAAATTCATAACCCCATATTTCAATCTTTTGAATACTTTATAAACCTGTGATACCTAAAATAAACCATGAATGCAAGTGATTTCTAAATGTATGCTATCCAGATATATTATTGCCTAAGTAGCTTCCAGGGCTATTATTTCCATTTCATGAACCATTAATTACTTGCATTGCGAGTGAACGCGAATATTGTGAATAGATCTATTAGGGGTGACGGCTCCCATTGGTATACCCAGTCATCGGGTAGCTAAACGCACTATATTTGTCCTAATAGGTAATCTTAGAAAGTTACCTTTTCCACGGGGACATCTGTCCCTAACCAATATCACTACGGTGATCTTCCCTGTTAATGTATTGGTGTGATGAGCTTAGATGCAATAATAATGTTACCCTATTTTCCATAATAATTGTATTCGTTGCAATTATAACCATTATGATAACTTGCATTCAACTGTTTTCCATGATAATATTGTTCTCCATAATAATACTGATCTCTATGATAATTATCCCTGCAATGCCAATATTTCCATTATGATAACTTGTTTTCAACTATTACATTTCAAACCTATGAATTTCACTCAACCTTTGTGTTGACCCTTTTTATGCATGTTTATCTCAGGTAAATAAGAAACTTATGGCATGGAGTGACATAGATTTAAAGATGGCTAAAACTTGTTATCATTCACATTTTATGATTCTAGATTTTAGGACATGCCTTTGTAAAACTCTGATTTTAAATGAATATTAACGTATCTTTTTTAAAACGTCTCTTTTGAGCCGTTTTCTATGATTGTGTCTGTGATTCATGAAGTAATACCCCAGATTAGCTTACGCTGCTATATTATCAAAATTGGTGTGTTACAGAGTGGTATTAGAGCTCACAGTTATAGAGAACAAGGGTAAAACCTTAACTATAACTACTTTTCTTTTGCCATCAATGTCCTCCGTGCCACTGAGTTGCTGAGAATATGCTTGTTCAAGTTGGGAAATTCGTGTTCCGTGGGGGGGGGGGGGGGGGGGGGGGGGGGGGGGGGGGGGGTGTGATAGATTTTGTTATTTGCAAATGGAGGAAATGGTCGAGTCCTTATATAATTTTTAGGAAGAACCTTGTCTGCATAACCGCCGATGCCATCATAAGAGTTAAGAACAAAGAACTCGATTTAGGAATTGGAGAAGATAGAGCCACCTTTCACATTAATAAGGCTATGCAGCATTCTCACGTGAATGACGACACATGCTTCCGCATGGATGTTATCGATGAAATAACTGAGGTGAGCCGATCTCCTCTGAACGTTCAAAACCATGTCCTAAATACATCAGAAAAGATAAGCGAAACATCACTCGACAAAGAATTATATGAATTCATGTCAGGGAATGTTCAAGAGGATGAAGTCAAAGACGATTTTGAGGAGTTACCACCAAAAGATAAACTAAGAATCTGGATGTAAAACCTAAAAATCTCAATAAGAGTAAAATGACCAAAATGCCCCTAATGAAAGAAAAATGCATAAAAGCTTAAATAAATTCATTTTAATGCTATAAATTATGAAAGCAACAAGTAACAATTATAAATTTAAGTAAGAATAAAATTACATTATGTTTTATACAAGAAAAAATAAATACTTATGTATATATATTAATTATGCCAATTTATTACATTAATTATATATGTATTATAATTAATAATTAAAGTAAATAAGTAAAGATAAATGCAAAATAAACATGATAAACTATAAAATCTGTATTATACTTTTTAAAACCTTAAAAATCTCGGCCATATTATAGAAAATGGGTTCCTTATAATTATCTTATCATTTTATTTTGCAAAACCCTAAAAAACACATAGTCGGCACAAAGAAAAATCAAGAGAGGAGGCATCCAAAATTTTCTCCAGGCTTTGAACGATTTTTTAAGGTGTATTGAAGGTCAAGGATTGTGTGAAAAATAGTGAGAAATATTGTGGAGTCTTGGTTCGATTTTAGGTATTGGTTTTGTTCGATTAATTCAACGAAGTTTCATAAATCCATAGAATCAGCAATAATGATCAAGAGTGTAAATATATGACTTGTCTTTCATCATTATTATTCATTATTAAAACACTAAAAAAATAGCCTATGCATGTTTAATTGATCATATTAATAAATATATGTTCGAAACCCTATTTAGATTAATTGTGTAATTCGGCAATAAAAACAATTTGTAAAATTTATTTTATAATTTTCCCTTTTTCCCTTCCCCTCCAGGTGGAAAACATCATGTAGGATCTCAGATCAATTGTAGGTTAATATTTTTAGAGGACCGAAAAATTATTTGGATTTAAGGGTTTTGGCCGATTGCGAAATAAAGAGAAAAGGAAGATAATAATTGAAAAACGAATTAGGGTTAGGGTTTTATATATTTTCTCCCAGGTCCAATACAAGCTAATACGAATGATATAAAAAATTGTGTAATTATGTGGTTAAAATTTGTAATTAGGTTTTGGGGCACTTAATGTTACCCATTTGAGATTAAAAAAGTATAAGGGGGGTGTTTTGTAATTTTTCAAACTTGGGGTCCTGATTTAAGCTGTTATTATAATTTTTATGATCTGAGAAAAATAAGTTGGGGGTAGAAAATGTCATTTTTGATATTATTTATGTAAACCTTAGCTACTATTTATAGAATCCTGCTATTTATAAACATTGCTATTTATGGAAACTTTACTATACTATAACACCTGCTATTTTTGGAAAGTCCTATTATTAAAGAAATCTATGTTTTGGAGAAAGTTTAATTTGGAAACTTTATTAAATCAGAGAAAGTTATCATTTATTGAAAGTAATAATTAGGAAAGTCTATATTTTGGAAAACATACTAATTAAAAGCCGCTATTTTTGGAAAGGACCCAATATAACAAGAATACTAAATCATGAAACAGAACTAATCATGGAATTTGAATAATCAATGGAACGTACAAATCAAGGAATCATGCTAATTATAGAAAGTTACTAAAAATAGAAAGTTACTAAAAATAGAAAGTTACTAAAAATAGAAAGTTACAAAAAATGGAAAGTAACCTTAATCATGAACAAGTAACTTATATATGTCCTTTAAACAATTAAGATCGCATTAAAGCAGGGTAGCTTCCATCTTCTTATCATCTCTTTCCGTTACTGCGACATAAGGTAACCGGATATTCCGTCCTTTTCAGTAAGGACATTCTTTCTTTTCATGATTCATGCCCCAGAACTGCTATGCTTCCCCCCATTTTTTTATGTCTTTGCCATGATCCTATTACATGTTTGATTTTCAAGACTTATTCTATTGCCCGAGCTATATATACGCATGACCATGATTTACATGACTTACCACCTAGTCATGGAGGTACCATGACCGTGACACATGAGGCACCTGTGTCACGACTCTTTCGCGTTGAGAGTGATTTCACGCGGCGTCCCTTTTCATGTTACCAGATTATATTTCATGTTTGGCCATTATTATTCAGGGGCGTATGGGTTCAATCCTATTTTTGCCATCTTTTGACCACGGTTTCATGTGAATGGTTTGTGTAGTGGCTCACATCTATCAACATTGGAGCTGTATGCCCTCCACCCCTATTATTATAAGAGGGTCACCCCCTCTATTACATGTTGAGGCAGCCCCTCTGTACTATATGCATGTATTCACGACATTATTATTATGACATGTATGATTATATGAGCTCGTGGGCATTCCTTATTATTTATGTTTATACTATCCATGATATTTCATGACATCTTTACTTCGTATTACCATGCTTTACATGTTTATTTCCTAGTCTACTTCATGACACATTACGCTAGATTCCTCATCGACACTTTTGATCTTTCCGCTGACTTTGTATTAACTATCCAGGATTCATCACTTAATAATTACATTGTTATTAATCCGTTCACTGACGTTAAGCTCAGCCGTAGATCTTTTCTCTTTCTTATATGGGCAGGTAATCTTAAGGGAGATTGGACCATAGAGAGTGTGGTCTTCTCGCTGAATAACTATTTAGTTTCCTTTCTTTATATCGCAGACACTTTGATGTGCTATACTATCTTGGACACATGTTTCGTCCTTTAGACTTCTTTTACGTTATTCATGTTGATCTCATAATTGGGAGCCGATGTTTGATTCCGGCTTTCCACCTTGTCCTATGTTATCATTTATGACTTTATGCCTTTATTAATGCTTTGATATGACACCATGATTATGACGTTTCGGCCTCCTTGTCCGAGAGGGTTGTTACGATTATGAAGCGGCGATGTTAACGTTTGGTCAAAGGTGTTTAATCTGTCAGCAGCTGAAGATTGAAACACCAAACGTGCAAGTGGGCTATTGCAACCGTTAGAGATTCCTGTTTGGAAGTGGAAACAAAAAATCCATGATTTTGTAACCGGTACCACGGCACACAGAGGAAGCAAGATGCTATCCTGGGTTGTTGTAGATCGAGCTTGACAAATCTGCACATATTTCTTCCTATCCGTACGGATTACCCCGTTAGGTAAAATTGGTAGAAATGTTCAACAAAGAATTGTTCGATTACTACGGTAACTACAACCGTCACAGTCGATCGTAAACAGATAGGGATCCGACGTTTTCACTCGTCTTCGTTTCTGAAAGGTTACAGAAAGCTTAGGAACCATGCTCAAGTTTAGTACAAAGTTTTTCATCGAGACCGCCGGACACGGAGCGTACGATCAAACATTATGGGATATGTTACGTTCATGTGCTTTAAGAAATGGCATGAAATTGGGATGACCTATATAGTCTATGGAGTTTGCTACAATAACAGTTGGCATGCGAGCATTAAATGCCTCCTTTCGAGATGTTGTATGGAGGAAATGTTCGTGCTCCTATTTGTTTGGACAGGTCGGGGAACGTATTCTTGAGGGTCGGAGATGATGGGGTGACAATGAAAAGGGTCGAACGTCGCCAGGGAAAAAAAGCTTAAGGAAGCTCAGACATCGTCAGAAGAGTTACGTCGACAGACATCGAAGAGCCGTTAGAGTTATCCAGCCGGTGGAACATGTTTCTTAAGAAAGTAATCACCTAACAACGTGGAGACAGGCGTTTTTGGTATCAAGGTCAAGCATATGTCCGTCCTACGTTTCATAGGGTACCGTTTGAAGATCTATGATTCGCGTTGGTTGAGGTTTTCCTATCGTGTTGCGTTACCTCCTCAGCTAATCATCATGTTCACAATGTGTTCATGTATCATTGACTCATAGGTTACAATTATCATCCTCATCACTTCTCTTATATCCTTTACGATCAGATCCGTGAGGATTTATCTTATAACGGAAGAGCCTGAGTCTATTCAAGACCGTCAAGGACAAAGTCATGATGGAACAAGACGATCCCTTTTGTCAAAATTCTTTGGAGGAATCATCTCGAGCGGGAAGCCACTTGGGAGACCGAGGAGTCTATACGGACTTCTTATCCTCATTTTCTTCCATGATCTGGTATGTTCTTTTCAGTCGTATCATGTTTCTAATTCGAGGATGAATTTTTCTTTTAGGGGGAAGAGTTGTAAAACCTAAAAATCTCAATAAGAGTAAAATGACCAAAAATGCCCATATGAAAGAAAAATGTCATAACAGCATAAAATAAATTCATTAAATTGGCTATAAATTATGAAAAATGCAACAAGTAACAATTATGAAATTTATGTAAGAATAAAATACATTATGTTATACAAGAAAAATAAATACTTATGTATATATATTATGTATGCCAATTTATTACATTAATTATATATGTATTATAATTAATAATTAAAGTAAATAAGTAAAGATAAATGCAAAATAAACAGATAAAACTATAAAATCTGTATTATACTTTTTAAAAACTTAAAAATCTCGGCCATATTTTAGAAAATGTGTTCCTTATAATATCTTAAATCATTCTATTTGGCAAAACCCCTACAAAACACATAGTCCGGCACAAATGAAAAATCAAGAGAGAGGCATCCCAAAATTATCTCCTAGGCGTGTGACAACGATTTTCAAGTGGTATTGAAGGTCCAAGGATTGTGGGAAAAAATAGTGATAAAAAGAATGTGACTGGTTCCGATTTTAGGTATAGGTATTGTTCGATAATTCAACCGCATTTCATAAATCCATAGAATCCTCAATAATTATCAAAGTAAATTTTATTACTTGGTATTTTATTATTATAATTCATTAATAAACACAAGAAAAAATAGCCATATCAAGTTAATAATTCATCTATGAATAAATATATTAGCGAAACCCTAATTTTAGATTACTTGTGTAATCGTCAATAAAACATTTGTAAAATTGAATTTTAATAATTTTCTAAGATGGAATAAATCATGTATATCCTCAGATCAATTGTTGGTTACATTTTTAGAGAGGACTCGAAATAATTAATTGGGATTTACGTGGTTGCGAATTGCGAAATAAAGAGAAAAGGAAGAAAGTAAATAGAAAACGAATATGGTTAGGGTTTTATATTTTTTCTCCCAGGATCCAATACATGCTAATGAATGTATAAAAATTGTGTAAATATTGGGGAAATGATTTAATTAGGGTTTTGTGCACTTTATAATGGTTTTACCCGATTTGAGGTTATAAAAGAATAAGGGATGAGTTTTGTAATTTTTGAAACTTTGGGTCCTGAATTTTAAGCATGTTTATTATATTTTGTTTATGATCCACGAGAAAAAATAAGCTGGGGGGGTATAAAAGTCATTTTGATATATTAAAAGTAAACCTTACTATTTATAGAAACCTTTTATTTATAGCAACATGGCTATTTATGAAAACTTAACTATAAATAGAACCTGCTATTATTTTTTGAAAGTAGTCTATTTTCATAAAGTCAATGTTTGGAAGATTAAATTATGGAAACATTATTAAAATCAGGAAAGTTATCATTTATGGAAAAAAAGTTAATTAAGGAAAGTCTATTTTTGGAAACTACTATAATTAGAAGCTGCTATATTTTAGATAGTACCCAAATAACAAGAATACTGAATCATGAAACATACAAATCATGGAATATGTTAATCATGAACGTACTAAATCAAGGAATCATGCAAATATGAAAGTTACTAAAAAAAGAAAGTTTACTAAAATAGAAAGTTTACTAAAAATAGAAAAGTTACTAAAAATAGAAAGTTTAACACAAAAATAGAAAGCAACCTTAAGTCATGAACAAGTAACTTATATATGTCCTTTTAACATGTGGATCGCATTAAGCAGATTAGCTTCCATCTTCTTATACCACTCTTTCCGATACTGTTTGACATAAAGGTACGGATATTCCGTCCTTTCAGTAAGGACAATCTTATCTTCTTTTCATAATTCATAACCCCAGAACTGAAACTGCTATGCTTCCCCATTATTAATCTTTTTGCCATGATCCATTACATGTCTGATTTCAAGACTTATTCTATTAGCCACAGCTATATATAACCATGACCATGAATTTACACATGACTTACCACCTAGTCATGGAGGTACCATGACCGTGACACATGAGGCACCTATGTCACGACTCTTTCGCGTTGAGAGTGATTTCACGCGTCGTCCCTTTTCATGTTACCAGAGATTATATTTCATGTTTGGCCATTATTATTCAGAGGGCGTATGGGTGCATCCTAGTTTTACATGCTACCTAACGTTCATGGTGATATGGTGTGTGTGCTCTACATCTATCACATTGGAGCTGATCCCTCCAACCCCATATTATTATAAGAGGTCACCCCTCTATTACATGTAGAGGCAGCCCCCACTGTACTATATTCATGAATTCCCACCGACATATTATTATGAACATGGTATGATTATATGAGCCGTGGCATTCCTTATTATTTTATGTTTATTACTATCCAAGATATTTCATGACATCATAACTCGTTATTACCATGCTTTATCAGGTTTATTTTCCTATTCTTCATGACGCATTCTCCAGGTTTCCCGCTCATGAACACTTTTGAATCTTTCCCGCTACTTTGTATTTAACTATCCAGGATTCACACTTATTTAATTACATTGATAATATATCCGTTTCACTGAGCCGTTATGCTCAGACCGTAGTTCTTTCTCTTTCTTAAATGGCAGTATCTCTAGAGGGAGATTGGCATGAGAGAGTTGTGTGCTTAGAAGTGACTCTATTTAGTTTTCCTTTCTTTATATCGCAGACACTTTGAGTGCTATATCTATCTTGGGACACATGTTTCGTCCTTTAGACAGTCTTTTAAACGGTAATCATAGTTTTTGATCTCATTATAATTTGGGAGCCGATTTTGTTTGATTCCTTATTATTTATTTTTTTTCTCCCCGGGGATTTTATTCCACCTTGTGTCCTAAGTTATCATTTATGACCTTATGGTACTTAATATTGCCTTTATTATGCTTTGATATGACACCATGATTATGACGTTTCGGCCTCCTTTCCGGAGTGGGTCGTTACACTGGACATCTATCCAAGATCCACCAACCGATCTTGAGTTGAAACCTCTTCCAAAACATCCGGAATAATGCCATTTCCTAGAAGAAAATATTTTTTTTTTTATTAATAATAATTTGGGTGGGAGGTGGTTGTAGGTTGGTTCCTCTTCTCCTAGTAGTCATGTCAGCTTTACTCGAACAGAATGAAAAGGAACGACTTGTTTCAATTCTCAAGAACCATAAAGAAGCATTCGCTTGGAAAACATCCGATATTCCAGGGATTAGCCCTTCCTTTTGCAAACATAAAATCCATTTTTAGGACGATGTAGTCATTCAAAGACAACGCCGACTTAACCCAAACATGAAAGAAGTCGTTAAAAAGAGATTATCAAAATTCTAGATGCAGGTATCATTTATGCCATCAAAGATAGTCCTTGGGTAAGTCCGATGCATTGCGTGCCCAAAAAAGAAGGAATGACCGTTGTGACAAATGAAGACAACGAACTCGTCCTAACACGAACAGTAACAGGATGGCGTGTTTTATCGACTACCGTAAGTTGAACAAAGCCACCTGAAAGGATCATTTTTCTTTACCCTTCATGGATCAATTGTTGGAAAGATTAGTCGGGAACAAGTTCTTTTGTTTTCTCGATGAATTTTCTGGGTATTTTAAAATTCCTATCAAACCAGTTGATCAGGAAAAGACCACTTTCACTTTCCCTTATGGAACCTACGCCTACAAGCGTATGCCTTTTGGTATTTTCAATGCACCATCAACTTTTCAAAGGTGCATGATTGCAATTTTTCAGGATATGCTCGAAACCTCTATAGAAGTCTTCATGGATGATTTCTCAGTATTTGGAGATTCATTCAACTCATTCTTAAATAATCTAGAGCAAAATGCTATTTTCGATGTAAACAAGCACACCTAGTTCTAAACTGGGAAAAGTGTCACTTTATGGTGACCGAAGGAATTGTGCTGGGACACAAAGTCTCCCGTAAAGGACTGGAGCTCGATAAAGCAAAAATCGACGTGATAGCTAAGTTACCACCACCCACTAACGTCAAAGTCGTTAGAAGTTTCTAAGGACATGCCCGGAATTTTAAACCGGCCGTTCAAAAAAAATATTTTTCAAAATTTCCCGACCCATGACATAAACTTTCTCGAAAAAGACTCAGTCTTTAACTTCGATGAAAAGTGCAACAAGGCATTTCAAAACTCTACAAAGAAAAGTTAACGAACGCACCTATTATGGTTTCACCTAATTGGTCGCTACCTTTTGAACTTATGTGCGATGCAAGCGATTTTCCATAGGAGCCGTGCTAGGCCAACGCGAAGAAAAACATTTTTGACCCATCCACTTCGCTAGCAAAACTCTAGAAATAGCGCACAACAAAACTATACGATGACCGAAAAAGAGTTACCTTCGCTATAGTTTTTGCATTTGACAAGTTTCGATCATACCTTGTTCTTTCAAAAACAGTTATGTTCACGGGTTACGCTACAATAAAATATCTGTTTTCGAAACAAGATGCCAAACCACGTCTTATACGCTGCATTTTACTGCTTCAAGAATTCGATATTGAAATCAAAAATAAAAAGGGAGCAGAAAACGTAGAAAAGGATCAAATAGGATCATCTTCTCAGGAAAGTCTTGTTTTCGGCATAGATAATTCACTCTAAGGTTCTCAGAGGACATTTGACCTCGGTGCAAGCCCAACATATGAAAAAATGAAGATTTTAAGCGAAAAGAAAAAGAAAATGGGACTAAAATCCAAATACGTAAACAAGACGGCGGACCCAGCTGTAGAACTTATAGAGGATGAGAAGCTTTTGGGAAGAAGCATATTCAGTACACAAGAAGAGGAAGAGTAAGTATCAATTTGTTTTTACTTATAGAATGTTGTTTGTCACTTGAAACATCACAAGTGATAATGATAGAGATATAAGTGTGTTTGATATATCACTAGAGATATATCACTAGTGTATAAAAATATCACTATAGATATTATATCATCTTTTTATATGTTTAGTTTCTATGCTTATGGTTATCTCCTGTGATAATTTACACAGAGAAGAAGTCTTCAATGATAATGAAGGTCTGATTTTGTTCAGAATGAATGTTCAATCACTGGCACCAGGGCTTGAAATTGATACTTCAGTGATCGAAGTATACGTTTCCATACTCAATTACGAGGAAAAATTCAAAATGACGAATATGAAACGTCATTTCTTTTACACATCAATGTTGGTAGGATCTTTTTAATTTTAAAAAAATACTGTATTCATTTATATCTTAAATTATTTAGCTTTATATAATTTTTTATTAATTATGGATCAGGTGCCAGTGAATATTGGAGGACAAAACAAAAGAAATTGACAAGAAAATAGATGCCCAGTATGACAGGTTTCACGAAATGCTGTCAATTCAGATGGAAGACGACATAGAAAAAATGCAAATGGAGGACGTCGAATTGGTATATTAAAAATATTTTATTAATTTGTTCAGTGAAATTCTTGTATTATTTTAAATTTTAAATATTTTCATATTTTTATGAAAACATGCATTCTTCCCAATCATTGCTCACGGCCATTACTACCTCATTGTTTTCAACCTCAAAACAGGGAAAGCTGTGATAATAGACAACAGCGAATCCGATGCAACATACGAAGGGAAATATAAAGACAATGTTGAGTTTGTGGTAATAATTTTTTGTTACTCAAAACTGATATTTTGTTTCTTTTGAGTGCAGTATAATATCACAAGAGATATCACATTAATATATGCTGGTCTGTAATAGTATTTAGCTATTAATTTCTCTATAGAGGAGCGTGTTTGGAAGGCACCTGTTGATGTATCAAAACACAAATGCAGATAAGATATTAACAGTAGCTGAAAAACCAACAATCTTAAAAATGAAATGGAAGACAAAAAAAGAAAAAATAGATTGTGGTTTGTATATGATCATGCATATGGAGCTTTATGAAGGATCAACTGCAGCACAATGGAAAACAGGCTTGCTGCCTGAAAATGACAAAAATCATCGGATGCAGATGGATAACTTGAGATCAAGAATTGCAGCAAAAATATTACTACATGAAGTAAACATTTATCAGAAAAAGATGTCTGATTATGCAAAAAAGATGACTGAAGCAGGTGAAGGAGGAAGCAATCGACAATGATTTGTCTTGAATTTCATGTTTATGAAAAACTTAGTACTTTTTATTTAGATTCTTAATTTAGTAATAGACATGAAAAGTATGTATGCAACTGCATAAAACTAAGTAGGATGCGCTCTGTTGTTGTAAACAACATTGCCTAGTAGTCGATTATGTATTATGTTTGGGATAGTTAATAGACTTCTATAATAACTCTTATGCAAACAACCACTTTTAATATAGCATTTTATCACATTTGGTTCTTGATTAAAAATTTTCATATCACAAAGAAATACAAAGACTTGCAAGTTTAACTTTGGGGTGCCATGAGTGGGGTATTTGGCACGACTGATGATTTTTCGTTCCAAAATGGGCAGTCGTCACACTTTTATATCCCGTGCCAAATGTGTATTTGGTACTAACTCATTTCCTGTGCCGAATGGTATTTGGTACAATTTTTATTTACCGTGCCAAAATTAATTAGGACGGTTTTATCTACCGCGACAAACGTTTTTGACACGGTTTTGTTTTTTTTCCAAACTTATTTCGCACATCTTATCCGCCTTGCCAAAAAACATTTGGCACGTTTTTGCGTTCGTCATATAAATCATTTGGCACGGTTTTGCATTTGTCAAGTAATTGTTTGGCACGGTTCGCGTAATCATTATTAGCACCATTTTCCGTTACAAATATATTATAAACACAACTGAATCAACCAACCATCTCAAGTTTCGCAATTATAGTTCAATTAAAGCCAAAAACAAATTAATCTCAATTTTTATTAATGATCTATCAAATCAAGTCAACATAGTCATTTGAATACGATAAAGTAAAATAGAATACATCCAACGTCCTTGTAACCCGTAGTCTTTATATGTAATTAACAGCCTTGGAGCATAACTAGTTTAAAAGTTGAAGCTTCAAAAGCTTAGGTGTCACCTTCAGAGTGATATCATATGGTTCATCTTGCTTTACGTCGAGCAGATCGCAGCTCTTCAAGACCTAAACCAAACACGGATTAATAGTTGATGACAATATTAAACGATGAAGTTCTAACTTTATGAATCTTAAAAAACATCAACTTTAGGTTATTAGTTTTTTAATAAGTCTAACCAATACAAAACGTGGCAGATTAAAATAAATAGTAGCTTCATTTCTAGGAGAAGACACATTTTTTAAAATTCATAACCAAAACAAATAACAGAACTCGATGGACATATACATATAAGCCTATACATAGTTTGAGAAAATCAATCTCAATGATAAAGATATTATATTCAATATGTGAGAAAATCAACCCAATAGAAGGTGATGATCCTTTTGACTTTCAAAGTTAAAGCTCATAAACTTACTAGTGTTCAAAGAACATCCTGGAGCAAACTTTTCTACTTTTTCCTTTTAAAATGCTATTCATACCAACACATCCTGCTTGTTCTGATGAAGATGGGGTAGTTGATGACTTTTCTTTTATATATTGTGCCACAGCCCTCCATCGCATCATTATTATATACATATCAACTACAATCCAAATAAGTAAAAAGACAAACAAAAAACATAGATTCAAGATCACTACCTAGTTCTTGGTAACAATGAGCCAGAATATGGTAGTGGTCTTTGTTTTCTAGACGAGTAATCCGTATCAGGGGTACCCCTACATCAACTAATAATTCTAAACTGTGTAAGTAATAATTCTAAACAACAAAAAACAACTACTTAACCTGGTGCTAACTAGGGGTGTCAAACGGGTTATCGGGTCGGGTCTATGAGAAAATAAACTAACCAGCAACCCAACCTTTTATATCTTTAACAAAATAAAAACAAACAATTAATTATATATTACAATGCATGCTAATATGTTATAGCTACGACTTTTGAAACCCGAATACTCAATGCATGATACAATGACATGGTTTGTTTATGGACTCACAATTGTATCAACAAACGTTCTTCATATATCCATATCATGTCCATCATAAAGTGTATATATCTACAGCAACTCATTGTTTCAAATTACTAAAAAACAGTTTATAATAAAAGCAAAACAACTTGAAATAAGCACATATAAGAGTTTAAATATCAGCCAAGCACCCCTTTCTGTAAACCGTCTATAATGAGCAATAGGTTTTACCAAGGCTGTCAAGATCGCGATCCCACCTGGGATCGTTTTTGTCTTTGCAAGATCGAGATCGTAAGATCGGATCGAGATTGTAAGATCCTACCAATTTATCATGTTCTGTAAGCAACGGATAAACGAGTCAAACTATTTTTATTTCTACTCATCATCAAATATAAATTTATATAATATCCTCTTGAAAATGTCAAAGTTCAAATTTAAAATACCAAAGTAAAAGTAAAACACAAAAAAGTCAAGTTTCAATCGTCACATTCACGATTTAGCGGAATAAAATTACATAACATGCGTAATAAACGTCTCAAAACAAAGTACTTTACTAGTATCACTACAATTAAGCTATCTGAATTAAAACTTAAAGGTTAATAGGTAAAAGTTAAAACTATGAAAAGGTAAAAGAAAAAACAACAATTACCTGTAAGAAATTTTTGCTTAAGATAACTAGAACATGAGAAGAAGAACCCTAATTTGTTTCATGTAATTTCAATTTGGGGAAAGTAGATAATTAGGTTTATTGATTAGAAAATCTAGGAATGAAACATCAATACTTGTTACTGAGATCAGCGGACTCGTATTGTTTTTTTTTTGCCCGAAAAAAGTGATGGGCTAGTAAGTATGTAAGTCAATAAGTTAGTAACTTGGTAATTTGGTAAACTCGTATCGACACGCGATCCTACGATCTTACGCGCGAGTTTACGATCCTACTTGCGATCCTACCTCTGATGCGATCCTACACCGATCCTACACGATTTTATCAGGTGGACACGTAAGATCGTACGTGTAAACTCGCGAGTTTGACAGCCTTGGGTTTTACCCCTTCAAAGCAAAGATATGAACATGTTTGAGCAATAAAGATTACCAAGAACTAGCCTATAATGAGCAAATACAACTTTGAACAGATGATTTAATCTACTTATGACTCAACTATTTGATTGAATAAATATTAATAAAATTGGGTAACAATGTGAACTGAATTCGAACAGTGGTTGAACACTCACTTGAAGTTCTTTGTGAACTTACAGCGATTGTTCTTCTTCAGTAGTGGTGGCGGCATCTCAATCAGTCGTTGTATTTGTTTAGATTTTTCATATCTGCATATGAGACAAAAACAAAATAAAATGAATACAACAACAAGAACAAGTACAAGAAGCTATCTAAACTTATATCAAAAGCGACAATGATGATGTAAGTTTAGCATGAGTGATGAAGCATTTGTTGCCTTTCCCTCTATTGGTTTTACTGCTTAACACCCCCTCCCCAAGGGTAAATGTGATGTTGTTGATCAGTCTTCACAATAAAAAAGGATGAGGAGTTTTCCCCCAAAACATACCCTTCCTCTATTTTTGTTGTTTGCAACCCCTTTAAGCATCAAAGTTACTACACCTCCTTTAGTTTAGTTAAGGTCAATTCAGCTTCTATGGTAAACTTATTAGCATCTCTCTTTAGGGAGATTACTTGGCATAACCTGTAATCAAAGGCAAATAGCAAAAATGCAAGATTAATATGGGTGTCACATATTGCTTAAGGGGTGTTTGTTTTAGCTTATCGAGCTTGTTCAGTACTTCATAACCCTCATATTGATTGCTATTGAGCTTATCAAATAAGCTAACACAAAACCCCCTAAGGGGGTTATCGTGATAGCTTATTTGGCCGGCTTATTTATCTTTTTTGTGTAAAGCTTATCTAGCCTTTAGTCAAATAACCCTACTTTTTAATAAGAAAAGAAAATTTAAAATAACTATAATTATATATAAATTTGAAATCAATACATAAATTAGTACCTGGTGTTTTCTGAGAAGAAGGGTGCTACAGATGTGTGTTCTCCAAAAATATGACGAGATGGGATGGTGAGGTGGAGCGGCAGCACCTGTAGAGATTGAGGGTTAGGGTTTATAGGTAGATGGAGGGTGATGGTGGTGGAGATTGGTTTGGTGACACGACAGAGTAAGGGGAATGGGTTAGGTTATTTTTAGATTGAAAATTTTGGTTTGTTTTGAGATGAAAATTTTGGTGGAGTGGGAATGAAAATTTAAGATGAAAATAAAAATTTTAAAGTCCCGCCATTCTCATTATCACATATGATAGACCGGTGTCTCGTTTAAGAAATAGTCTTTGTGGGTCAAACAAATAAAAAGGTGTTTTAAGGGTATGTTTGGCGAAAGGCTTATCGGGACTTATCGGGGACTGAGTTTTTAAAATAAGTCGGTTTATAAATAAGTCTCGTTTGTTACGCAGGCTTATTAAATGGCTTATAAGTCATAAGTCTCTATAAGCCCCAGACCCATAAAGGGGCTAAAAACTTTTGCCATGGCTTTTGAACCTTACATTACTTATATACCCACAAAATTTCTAATTTTGGTCTTTGCTCGACTTGAAATAACTAAAATACCCCTCTGCAATTTGACCAAACCACAAGGACCATTTTTGCAATAATAAAACAAATTTTAAATTTTAAAAACATTTGTAAGAATTTTTTTTTTACTTTTTTTTTATTTCGGTTTCAGTTTACGAGCAATAATAAAAAAAAATTAAAAATTATTTTTTTATTTAGGTTGAAGTTTAAGAGCAATAACTAAACTTAGAATTTTTTTTTTAAAAATAAATTTTTTTTATTTCGGTTTCAGTAAACGAGCAATAAAAAAAATGTAAAAATTTTTTAAAAAAAATTATTTCAGTTTCAGTTTACAAGCAATAATAAAAAATTTTAAATTTTAAATTTTTTTATTTCGGTTTTAATTTACGAGCAATAATAAAAAAAATTAAAAATTATTAATTTTTTTTATTTCGGTTTCAGTTTACGAGCAATAATAAAAAAATATTTAAAAAATTAATTTTTTATGTCGGTTTCGGTTTACGAACAATAATAAAAATATTAAAAAAAATAAATTTTTTTTATTTCGGTTTCAGTTTACGAGGAATAATAAAAAAAATTTAAAAAAAATTAAAGATTTTTTTTTAATTTTTAAGTTTTTTATTATTGCAAAATGGTCCTTATGATTTGGCCAAATTGCAGAGGGGTATTTTAGTCATTTCAAGTCGACCAATGACCAAAAGTGGAACCAAACCTTCCAAATAAAGACGTTTTTTGCAATTACGAAATTTTACGGACCAAATCTGTAATTTGGCCAAACCACAAGGACCATTTTTTGCAATTTACTCTAAATACAAATTTTAATTTCGACTTATAATATAAGCACTAGCCCCAGCTCTAGCCCCAACACACATCATATATTTTGCATCTCTTTTTTTAAGCCCATCATAAGTAGGTTTTTGCCAAATTCAAATATTCAAGTGCATCAAAAGATTGACTTGTATGGGTAGGAGTGTTGATCGGTTCGGTTATCGGGTTGTTCGGTTAGTTCGTTTCGGTTAAATTTTCTTTTTGGGTAAAACCAAAACCGAACCGAATGGAAGATCGAATTTGAATTCGGTTCAGTTTTCAGGTTAAACCAAATAACCCGAATTACACCATTTGTTTTTTAAGTATTTCGTACTAGCATTAGATAATGTTCCAAATACATATAAGTATTTGCCACCGGTGATACCAACCGTTCCAAATACATAAGTATTTGGCACCAACAATAGATAGCGTTCCAAATACCTATGTAAATATGGCACCGTTGGTACCAACCATCCCAAATACATATGTATTTCGCACCGTTAACTCAAACTGTCCCAAATACACATGTATTTGGCACCATTGTTAGAAAACGTTCCAAATGCATACGTATTTAGAACAGTTTTTTAATAGTCGTCTCAAATACCTACTTTTTTTGAACGGTTAGCTAACAAGTGCCAAATGCGTGTATTTGGCACGATTTTTTTACTGTTCCAAAAAAATTCCGTCCCAAAAACCACCTTTTCTTGTAGTGAAATGACAAAAATCATCGGATGCAGATGGATAACTTGAGATCAAGAATTGCAGCAAAAATATTACTACATGAAGTAAACATTTATCAGAAAAAGATGTCTGATTATGCAAAAAATATGACTGAAGCAGGTGAAGGAGGAAGCAATCGACAATGATTTGTCTTGAATTTCATGTTTATGAAAAACTTAGTACTTTTTATTTAGATTCTTAATTTAGTAATAGACATGAAAAGTATGTATGCAACTGCATAAAACTAAGTAGGATGCGCTCTGTTGTTGTAAACAACATTGCCTAGAAGTCGATTATGTATTATGTTTGGGATAGTTAATAGACTTCTATAATAACTCTTATGCAAACAACCACTTTTAATATAGCATTTTATCACATTTGGTTCTTGATTAAAAATTTTCATATCACAAAGAAATACAAAGACTTGCAACTGATTAAAATTTAACAAAATATCACAAGTGATAACACACACACAAAAAGAAGAATTATAATATCACAAGTTGGAACTACACTAAAAACCATAAACCCCTAACCACTTGGATAAATACCAAAAATCCTAAACACCAATGAGATCTATACCAAAAATCCTAAACCCCTATCAACTTAGATCTATACCAAAAACCCTAAACCCCTAACCACTTAGATGTATACTAAAAAACCTAAACAACTAACCAATGTGTATAATATCACAAGTGATATACAAATAAATTTAAAATCTATACCCTAAACCCTAAACCCCTAACCACTAAAATCTATAAGAAAAAACCTAAACAACTAACCAATGGGTATAATATCACAAGTGATATACAAATAAATTTAAAATCTATACCAAAAACCCTAAAACCCTAACCACTTAGATCTATACAAAAAAAAAACAAAACACCTAACCACATGGATCTATACCAAAAACCCTAAACCCCTAACCACTTAGATCTATACCAAAACCTAAAGCCCTAACCACTAAAATCTATACCAAAAACTCTAAACCCCTAACCACTTGTTTCTATACCAAAAACCCTAAACACCTAACCACTTAGATCTATACCAAAAACCCTAAACCCCTAACCACTTAGATCTATACAAAAAACCTAAACAACTAACCAATGGGTATAGTATCAAAAGTGATATACAAATAACTTTAAAATCTATAACAAAAACCCTAAACCCCTAACCACTTAGATTTATACCAATAACCCTAAACACCTAACCACTTGGATCTATACCAAAAAACCTAAACCCCTAACCACTAAAATCTATACCAAAAACACTAAACACCTAACCCCATATATATATACCAAAAAACCTAAACACCACTTGTCTATAGAAAAAACCATTAACCCCTAACCACTTGGATTTATACCAAAAACCTTAAGCCCCTAACCACATGGATCTATACAAAAAACCCTAAACACCTAACCACTTGGATCTATATCAAAAACCCTAAACACCTAACCACTTAGATCTATAACAAAAACCCTAAACCCCTAACCACTTAGATCTATACAAAAACGTAAACAACTAACCAATGGGTATAGTATCACAAGTGATCTACAAATAACTTTAAAATCTATAACAAAAACCCTAAACCCCTAACCACTTAGATTTATACCAATAACCCTAAACACCTAACCACTTGGA
>BQNB010128402.1:2148-19284 GCA_026074375.1 Tanacetum coccineum
TATGAATTTCACTCAACCTTTATGTTAACTTTTTAGCATGTTTATCTCAGGTTATTAAGCAATATATGGCACGGAGTGGCATGGACTTGAAGATGGCTAAAACTTGTTATCATTCACATTGTATGTAACTAGATTTTGGGACCTGCCTTTGTAAAACTCTGATTTGAAATGAATGATAACGTATCTTTTGAACAAACGTCTCTTTTGGGTCGTTTTCTATGATTATGATTGTTGTTTCCGTGAAGTAATACCCCATATTAGCTTCCGCTGCTATATTGTAAAAATGGGGGTGTTACATAACATCAGCCTTTCCCACAGTTGGCTCATCCTTAGCGATAGCCATGAGAACTTTAACCATGGTAACATCTTCATCCTCAAAGGATAGAGATTCTTTATCCTAGTCAAATGACTCAGCTACCAACCCCTTTTTACTCTTATTCTTAGACACATCATCAATCTTTTTGGTAAGAATGGCTACCTCAGCTTTGAGAGCTTTAAATTTGCCCTTGTAGTCTTTTTGATTATTGTCAGCATTTTGATTGTGTTGTTTTGATGAAGATAAATTTAGGTGAAAGCTGGGCTTGTTGTAGGTTTGTTTGATGAAGGATAAGATCGTGAGGAAGTTTTGTTTGAAGGATAATCTTTTTCAAATGTCCTTGTTTCCTACAAGCAAAACAAGTTTCATTGGATTTGTCTATTAGTTTCTTGGCTGAACCAACACTTCTAGATTTTTTATATAATCTTTTCTGATTTGCTAAGAGAGATTTTTTATAAAACTCAACATTCAAGTCAGCTAAGAATTCACTGTTGCTCCTGGTGTCTTCTTCAACATCTGAGTCACTGTCCCGAGTACAAGTGTTAAAAATTAAGGCTTTTGATGTAGAGCTCTGAATGGTAAATCTCTTAGTCTCAGACTCATAGATTTGATCTGTCAGCTCTTTTTCATAGTTATATCTGCCATACATAGTAGCTAGGCTTTCATTTTTGATATAGTTATTAGCTCTCTGAGTTTGATTCATATTTAGCCATTTCTTAGGTAAGCTTTTAACAAACGTTGCATTAACTTTAGTTTGAGAAATTTTAACATCTTTGTTTTTTGATGTGCTGTCATTGTATGGTATATTTAAGATGATTTATGTTTTAAATTTATATTTTGCCAACTAAACCAAAAACAACACTTTAAAGGGCTACCCGATCGGTAGTAGTTTCGTGGTAAGTAGGGTGTCGAACACTTGAAGCGAGGTTAAATCTATCAATTTAATTAATATCTTGGTTATCTAATCTATGTTAATTCTATTCTATTCTAAACCTATGTTAAACCTATGCCAGTCTAAATCCTAATTCTAACAGGAACATGGGGTTTTTAGCCTGAGACACTGGCATGGTTTGGTTGGTATCTATAACAGTTCAAGGCACTTTAACCCACGCAAGCTAATTAACAAAAGATGAAAGAGAGGTCGAACCTTATATAAGAAAACTGTATTAACCATTATTAATCTGATTAGAACGTTGGTTTGTTTATTTAGTACATGTGGAAACCTGATTGTAGGCTTCATAGATCGTGTTGCCCATCTAGGATATAATAACATTAAATGACATGAAGCACAGCGGAATAACAAATAAGAACATCAATGTTATCACAAGGTTTTCTTTATTCATACTAATAATAAACTATAAACTAACTAATAAGCTAACTACTAATAAGCTAACTATTAGACTCTCATTGGAGAGATCTAACTATGATGGATATCTAAAACAGACGCCTCTAATACCCTTTATATAGAGGGTTTACAAGAAAACCTAGCTTACATAGGAAGCTAACTTAATTTGTATTAGGAAGCTAATTAAAACTAATTAAAACCTTCCTTTATCTTTGATATTCTTTGACTTTTCAATGCTTATCTTCATGGAAATCTTCCAGCTTTTAATTCTTCCATATGTAGAATACCAAAGTGTCATATTAATCCCTTGTTGTTTCATTCGTCTTCATTTATGCATATGTAATTTTGTAATCATCAAATCTGAGATCCCAACAGTGCAATGATTTCTTCTCTTGAGGTGGCATATCATTCGTAAGACTTAGGCGTTACATCATCCTAAGACTTAGACATAATAATTTTGTCATAATTAAAGCATCCGCATAAAGCATCCTTATTTGCTGATTATAATCTATCTTAGGAATTAAAGCAATGTAGATCTTGTTAAACCCTAGCTCATAAAGACTTTACCCACTTACCGCTTAAAGGCAATTTATACGTTAGTAGTCCACTTGTCCAACTATCCAATGGAATCAAAACGTTACTTGATGAATTATCTAGGTCACCTGCTAGTTAACACGATTAATAAACCATTAGCAATATCCAATTAACTAGTTAAGCCCGAAGTGTATCCTAGACACAGACTTAGAAGGACAATATTTGTGTAACTATGATTCTAGATGTGTATATTACTATATGGAGAGCTATCCCGGACTCTAGATCTACTTGGTTCGCTTCACTAGATCCAGTTGAATCATAGGTCGCATACAAAAGTACGTAAACAAGTATAAATTGATAAACATAAACAAGCATACAACGATAAATCAAGAAATCGAGATAAACATATACCAAACATTCAGATCTTCATAATAATGGCTAATACCCGAAGGTATTAGCCTTCAAACATCATAATAAATACAAGAGAAATTATTTAGCCAAGGTAAACTAACCGAGTTAACGAATGATACCAAAAATTGAATGATTACTAAAGTATATGGAATTACACGCTGTCTCCTATGAAATTTATAGCGTTGCTCGACCTTTTTTGCTCTTTTTCTCCTCTAAAAATCAACTTTTGTGTTTTAGATATCAAGAATATGATTTAGCACACTTAAAACTTGTTTTTGAGTTTTCTATTTATAAGGTCTGGAAGTCAGTTGGATACGGCGTATCCATGTGTTGGATACGGCATATTAGAGATTTCTTAGAGTAGGGACCACGCTTGATATCTTCCAGAATAGTATATTGATTCCATATCTTGAATACGGCGTATTGATTCTCTCTGGATATGGCGTATTGATCTTTATTCCTCTGTGGTCTTTGGTGAGTGCAGGCACGAATATGCCGTATCTTCCTTGACTGCGTATTGGTCTTCAGAACAGTAATCTTTAAAATATCTTTATTTAAGCTCTAGAATGCGCGCCTTTTGCTAACTTTCACCAATTACTCCATAATTACTGTAATTCTCAAATATAAACAATTAAGTAACAATTCTTGCAATAATTATACTAAATAGGTGATTTACATGGGACAAATGATGATATAAAAGTGATATTATTTGATGTCGTCAGCTTAGTTTGTGCAGGATGATGATGTTGCATGGTGGGTTGACTCAGGAGAAACTGTACATGTGTGTAAAGATAGATATTGGTTCAAGACCTATGAGTCACTGAATGATGGATTTATTCTTCACATGAGAATAAGTCAACAACCTTGGAGCATGGATGTGATTGTGTAGATCTTAGATTTAGTTCTGGAAATATTATTTCCTTGTTTAATGTTTTACGTGTTCCTAATATTAGGAAGAATTTAGTTTCAAGTAGTATTTTGAATTATTGTGGTTATAACAAGTGATTGAATCTGATAAATTTGTTTTGTCTAAACATGGTGTGTTTATTGGTTTTGGCTATTTATCTAATCAAATGTGCATACTTAATATTGTTAATGACATTTCTAGTTCAACCTTTATGTCAACCTATAACATGAATGATTTAACCCTTTTGCATGCTAGACTTGGCCATGTACATTTTAAAAGAATTCAAGATATGTCTAAGGATGGGTTTAATTCTAGCCTTTGATATAGACGTTGAAAAGTGTAAGACTTGTATGCTGACCAAAATAACTAAGAAAACTTTTAGAGTGTAAAACAAGAAACTGAACTCTTAGAGTTGATACATAGTGATCTATATGATTCGCATGCAACTCCTACTTTGGGGAATAAGAAATACTTTGTGACTTTTATTGATGATGCTTCTAGGTTTTGTTATGTTTATTTGTTACATACTAAGGATGAAGCATTAGATAAATTTAAAGTGTTTAAAACTGAAGTAGAATTGCAACAAGGAGCTCTAATTAAAAGACTTAGAACTGATAGGGGAGGTGAATATATGGATGCATTGTAATTATTTTGGATTTTTTGATAAATTTTAAAGATTAAAAACTAATTAAAACTAAGAAAATAGAAAAAGACAAAAAAATAATAGTTATAAAAAATTCTGAAAAAAAATTAAAATTAAATAAAGAAAAAGTTAACTATTCTAAAAATATAAAAATGCCCAAAAAGTTACTGTTTTATTAAGAGTATTAAAACTAATTTAATTTTAACCTAAATTTATATTATTAAATTAAATACTAAACTGTGGTGTAACTAAGGGATAACAGTGAAAGACTCAAGACTAACAGTGGTAACAGGCTAACTAACAACAGGGGATAACAAAGGTAAACCATAAAAGAGGATATTACACAATTGGTCCTGAAGTGGAACCCCGACACAGCGTGGGGTCCAGTTGCTTATTAGCAAAAAGGCCAAAGAAGAAAACTTGTTCAGGGATTAAGGGGAGCATTTTCATAAATGGAACATATGATTGAATCTCATATGAATAAGCAAAAATGTGAGCTTTTGGGGCCTGTAAAAGCTAAATAGCTTTTTAGCTTATTTTTCTTTCTTTTTGGGGTTTTAAGCAACAAATAAGCTAAGAAAAACTATAGGGGAAAGTTAATAAGGATAGGGGAGTCTTAAAATATGCTAAGTTATCTTGATTAAGCCCTAAATAAGCTAGTAATGAAATAAGCTATGTGACAGCTTTAAAAAAGAAATAGAACTTTAAGCCTAGTATAAGCTATAATAGAGGGGAATAATATGCTATGATTATTTTGGGGAATTAAAAGGGCTACTAATAAGCTACCTAAAAAGCCAAAACATCCTAGGCTATAATACAATATAAAGCATAAAAGGGTGCTGAAAATTGGTTTCAGCACCAGGGGAGGGTCAACAGTGAGCTAGGGGGCTTTTTGGGCTTATGCAAATAAGCTCAAATGAACTTTTTAGCCACAACAAAGCACAAACAGATAAAGAGGGGTGGTAAAAGAGCTTATTTTCAAAACTTGGGTTTCTAAGGTTAAGAAAAAGCTGCTGATAAATGGGCTTAAACTTGAGGGTTCTTAAAAAGATTGCAAAGCCAAATTTGACTTATACTTGGTCAAGCCAAAGGGACAGAACAATGGTTGGGTAAATGAGCTAGAAACAACAACAAAGAGCACACAATGGTGTGCTTAAGCTGCTTATGCAGCTTAAGCCTTTAAGCTCAAATTGGCTTATTCAAATTTTGACAGAAACCAAAAAAAACATAAAAACTTATTTTTTTAAACTAAAGATAGTGATTAAAATGGCCTAATGAAACCCACACACTCAGCCAAAGTTGGCTGAGTGAGCTTGACCCATGCACAACCCCATATGACCCATTTTGGGTCAAAACCAAACACCCCCTTATTTTCTAAAAATCAAATTTTTTGATGATTTTGGTGGAAATAGGCTAAGAGAGTGTTCACAAGTGAGGTTTAGTCATTTAAAACAACTTTTACACAAGTTTAAACAGGATGTTAAACAACTTAATTATATTTCAAATTTTAAACAAATGCAATAACACAAAAACTCTTTATCTTTATTAAAAACTGGAAATTAATACAACATAACTGAAAAGATCTGGAGTACAATTATTTAATGGCATACTTAAAGTAAAATTTATACTAAGAAAATAAAAACGGGTTTTTTTTTTCTTTTTCTTGTTCTCTTCTCTTTTATAGAGGTCTTCAAAGACTTCTTGCACTTGGGCTGTGCTTGTTGTGAGAGTAGGAAGAAATCCCAGCAATCCTAGCCCTCCATTTGGTCTTGTACACAATCTCACCATTGAAGGGGACTTCGGGGTTGAGTGTTTGTGTTGGGGAGAGAGTTATAGGGGCAGGGTAAGGTGGGAATGAGTAGGGGTGAGCTGGAAAGGTACGTGGGAGAGTGTATTGCAAGGAAAACGTGGGGAGAAAATGGTTGTGGTTAGGATTTGGCGGTAAACTGGTTCGAGTACGGGGTTGTTACAGGGTTTAAACGATATGTTTGGGGAAGAGACAACTTTGGTCCCTCTTCTTTTCTTCTCTTTTCATTTTCTTTTAAGCCGAAAATTAGTTATAACAAGGTTTGGGAAATAACACAAATGGCCCTTGTGGTTTATAACTAAAAGGAAACAAAGAAGGGTTTTAGGAAATTGCAATTTTGGTCCCTGCTGTTTATCTAAAAGAAAAGGGGTTTTGGTTAATTGCATTTTCAGCCCTTGTGTTTTATTTCTCTATTTTTCTCTTTATAAAACACTTTCAAAACTTGGCAATTTTGGCCCTTTTTCTTTATTTTTTCATTTTTAATTATAAAACAAAGTTTTAAAATTTACATTTTTGGTCCTTGAGTTTTATAAAAAAGGTAGTTTTGGGCTTGGGCTTGTATTGGGCCCACTGGGTTTGGGTTTGGGCCCAATAAGGTGTGTGGGTTGGTTATTGGGCTTTTTCAAGCCCAATAAGGTTATGAAGTGGGTTTCGTGTGTACAATGGCTGAGATTGGCTGTAACTGGGCTAGGATTGGGCCTTCAAAGTCTTCACAGTCTTTGTCAATTGCACACAAATGGGCTGTTGTATTGACTAGAGGGCCATTTGCGTTTTTCCCAGTCTTCATAGATATACTATTGGGGCTTTCCCGGCCATAGAAGGGAAAGATTGAATCCAATAGTATTCTTCAGTTACTGGCTCCGGTTTGACTGGGCTGATTCTTCAGTATTGACTCTGAACTTTGGCATTTTTGGGACTTTGGCCTTGATTTTGCCCAGTCATCTTACATTCCCTTATTGCTCAGTTTTGTCATTTTGGCTTGGTTTTCTAGTCTTTTTGTTGATATACACTTCCTGCACAATACAAATGCAAAACAAACATATATTTGGCAGTTTTTGTCTGTATTTGGTCATTTAAGCTCGTTTTTAGAGGTAAAAGATATGTGTAATTAAGCACTTATCAAATCCCCCAAAACTGGGGGGGGGGGGGGGGGGGGGGGGGGGGGGGGGTGGGGGTGGGGGGGGGTGGGGGGGTGTGGGGGTAGGGGGGGGGGGGGGGGGGGGGGGGGTGGGGGGGGGGGGGGGGGGGGGGAGGGGGGGGGGGGGGGGGGGGGGGGGGGGGGTGGGGGGTGGGGGGGGGGGGGGGGGGTGGGGGGAGGGGGGGTATTGTGTGTCCTCACACAATGTTATGAAGTAACACGTAAGCCCCGTTTTTTCCAACATTTTATAATTTACACCTAACTACAACTATATTTTGGATTCTCATTTTTTTAACAAGTTTGACTTTCTGTAATAATTTATACTGGTGATTCATAGATCATGAGAAGCGTTCAGTAGGTGCTCTTACGGATGTCCTTACGGATATTTTCATCGTCCTTGTTTTTTCACAAGTTCAAGCTAAGCAATTAAACAAGTATCATTGTCGAAATAAGTTTAGATGTTAAGCCTAATACTTATGACTTGTGAATTTTCAAACTCCAACTGGGGATATACGATATTGAATGTGTGTACTCATTTTAATTTAACCTTAGGCCAACTTTATTTTCATAGTCATAATTCAAAAATGAATCATGACGCAAAAGCAAACACAAACTTTTAAAGACTTCGTACTTGATTTCGGAGATTTAAAACTTTAGAACTTTTTGGGCCCCCACTACACTATTCAACATCATAACCATAAGTTCTTAATGCTAGGAATGCGTGGCTAGTTTGAACTTGAACCCTACCTCGTGCTGGTTAAAGGAGACAGGGATTCACGGACCACACGACCGGTGTTCTTAGTTTGAAAACCACCCCGTTTTGCTTAGCGTAGTGGAAAATCACGATCACACCTTTATTCCTAATATGGCTAAGGAATAGGCTCTTCGTTTTGAACCCTCACCTAGGGACCTTTCTTCCAAGTGAGGTTATCAGACACACCAAATCCTAGAAGTAAGACGTCCTTAGTTTGAACCCCACCGCGTTTGTTAGCGGAGTGGGATATCACGACACATCTTTAACTTGCTCCATACTATCAACTGCATGCTTCATTGGCAAAATTTCAATATTCATGCATTTTTGCATTCACATTTCATTCATGCTTCTTTGGCATTTATCTTTTAAATTACTATAAAATCTCGTTTTGAAAACTCAAGTTACAAATTTGAAGCTTTTTCTGAAAACATCGATTAACTTAGTTGAATTAAATTGAGTACGTATGATTAGGTGGATTAGAAATTCACGGGAGAGAAAACCACAAGTTACTTGTATAAGTTTTTAGAAGAATCTTGCTCGCACATTAATGATATTTAACTCTATCATTTTCGTTCTTTCAAATTTTTTAAAATTCAAAGCTATAGAATTCGTGAAAGCTTGGCCTAAAGGAACTAGCTAGGGCTCAACACGCCCGATCAAGTCAAAAATTATTCTTATTCTACCCAAGAGAAAAGCAAAACTGCGACAAAACACTTATTTTATTTTTGAAAAATTTTCAATTTTTTTTTTTTTTTTTTTTTTTTTTTTTTTTTTTTTTTTTTTTTTTGTTATTTGGTCGTTATTATAAAAAACGGGTTTGTGGTTAATAATGCAGCAGGAGACAATCAATTCGAAAGATACCCCCCCCAAACTTGAACTAACATCGTCCTCGATGTTTTGGAGAAGTGTTATTAACATTATCCTAAGGCCGTTTATGAGGTTGCAAAAGATAAAAACGTTTGGCGATATAGATTAGGATATCGGATTCCCAAATGAAGCTGAGGATGTGAAACTCTTGATGAATGACAAAACTGAGAGTCTTCACAATCCGGGCAATCCTGGACAATAAGCAACAACAACAACATGGAAACACGGGTAATGGAAAAGACAAGCTATCTTACACAACAACACTACACTTATTTAACACTACATACTACTAAGCTATGATAAGCATGGGGTGCCTCCCACGAAGCGCTTGTTTAGGGTCGCGATGCTTGACCCATCACAAGGATTTATGGATCCTTGAGGAAACAAGTGGAAATTAAAATTATCATCGGACTTTCATTCAAGTGAGATTGATAAGTATTGAATTTTATGAAAGTTCCACTTCCTTGAGATACATCCGGCCTAGAAAAATGATACTTTTGAAATGCCGGGATCAAATATGGTGTCTTCATCCCCACAGGAGAGAAGATAAGGAGGAATAACGGGAATGAAAAGAAATGGGAGAAAGATCCATACAACATAAGCGAAAATGGATTCACTAGAGTATGAATATCTAAATCAAGGGTGGGCAAAACATTAAGCACATGACTCTTGGTTCGCTTCTTGGAATATTTTATCCACCACATCCTTGTAAGATTGCCCGGGCTCGGCTCAATCTTCTTTAAAGCAGAAGAAACGAATCATACACGGTGGAGATTATGATGTGAGCAAGTTCTCGGCGAACTCCTCAGGATAAAAATCACTCTATCGGTAGGAGGGAAATTGGATCATTCGAAAGATCAAAGAATTAACGACTCATATGAGGAAAAAATCATATGAGTAGTGGTACAAAATGCCACTCTCTTCTCTCTTAAAATTGATCGTTATCAATGTAGTAAATGCTTTATAAATCTGAAGAGATAATCTCAGAATGGAGTAGGGGAACTGCCACTACTAGGCTCTTCAAATTAAAGCAGAAGTTTTCAATTCGGCAAAGAATTATCAAAGGTGTTAGTCTTCCTCCAGAAAAAGGTCAGGAATTGTGGAGGTAGACTTGGTTACAACAAGGAAGATGGAAACGGATTATTCTTCTAATGCTTCGATTTTAGCACAAGTCGATTGACATATAACAATTTTCACGAAAGGTATCGTCTTTGATCAAAAGAATTGTCATCCTCAATTCCTTCAACTTCGGAATAACAATCTCCATCACCTTTGAGCTAACTGGGCTTCGGAATAGGGAGGTGATGCCCTCAACAACTCGACATCGTTCTAGAGTAGGAATCTTTCAGTCAGTCGAAAGTCAGAAATCAACGTTAGAATCATAGAAAATCCTCAGATCGATCTTTGAAATGTCAAGAGGCGGAGAATTGTCATGAAATGCACATCACACACTTTGGGAAACCTTTGGACTCACTTGGATTGGGACAAAGGATTTCAACACTAGACTTTATGAATTCGTCCGATTCCGTTGCCGGAATTGTGTCAAGATGCTCATTCTCCATAATTAGAGAGTTTTCGGCTCTTTTCGGTTGATAAAACGGGTGTGATTGCAATGGTATAGTCCTCGTCATCATCATCATCACAGTAGACGAGAGGGCGATTCCAAGCCGGAGCAGTATTGATTGTTCTCAGATAAGCCGTCACTTATGATTTTCTTTAGCTTGAACAAGTTTGGTAGAATTCTGCACTTCCTCGGGTTGAGGGTTGCTTTAACTTTCAATAAAGTTGTCCAAAGCATGCAATAGAACCTTAGGCGTTTTCCCAAAAGAGATACGATTAAACTTTTTTGAGAAAGCTTTCAATCGATTACATTAGGGGTACCTCTTGGGCTTGCAAAAGCTTCCATGCTCATTGGTTGAGGAGGTTGATGTTGACGGAAAATTGCGGGGGTTTGAAGTTGGTCAAACCGAAAATTTGAATCATAGCAAGGATTTTGCTCGATGATATCAGTCTTCATTCATCGGTTGACACTGAAAAGTATCTGAGGACCTCCACAATAGTCACAACAAAGATATTGTTGTTGAAAACTTTGAGAATTTTGTGAGAAATTAAAGTCTTGATTGTAACACGGTTCCGATTGGATAAACGGAACTTGGGGTGAACAATCGTAACCATAATAAGCATTGTTTTCAAAATTTATAAGAATGAGTCGCGGGTTGTGGATGAATGGTTTTGAATAATCGGAGTTGTTTTTTAAATTAGATGAGTATGGAGTTAAAACTTTTGGGAGTTTAACTCGAATTTAAAATAAAAACAAACTCCGTAATATTCATTTAAAACCACATGTTGGCTTGATCCAAAAATTTTGGTATTTGCTCACACTTTCCGAGCTTGTGGGAATCTTCATTAATGGTTTGTTTGGTTGGCTCCGGATTAGAGATAATCAGAGTTTTCGGTGGACAATTATAACCAACATGAGCACCTTTCCCACAAGACTTACAAGTGCATTGTTGACAAAAGATGCCATCTAACGAATCACCACACTCGTAACAACACTTTGGTTCGATTGTGGAGATTTGGTGAGGAATGACACTGGGGTCTTGTATTGCACGATGGCTCTCGAGTGAGCATTAACAAACGTTTGGGAATGTCATTGGATGACTTGGAAGTATTTTGAAACTTTTGAAAAAGCTTTCAATATCTTGTCGTGTGCATGTCGAGTTCCGAGACAAATTAAGACATGCAACGGTTTTCCACAAGCGAAACAATTCTTTCATTCTTAATGTGTTGTTGAGCGATTCGGGCATTGGAACAAGAATCTTGTTTTTTGAGTTTCTCTTTTTGACAACAAAGCTGAATGTGTGCAAATTTCCACAAGCCGAACTTGCTTTAATCGCTTAAGGCGGACAAAGCGAATGATGTCATAAATTAAATAGATAGAGGGATAAGGGAAAAGAATTAACTGATTCGAAGAAAAAAGATTATTTTTGCGTTTTTCGATTTATTAACAACATATTTCACAATTGGACAAAATCAGATAAGACAATCTTAACCTGATAATCAATCTTACTTCACGGTAGCTTCAGAATTAAAAAAACCGCACAGGTATGATGCGGTTGGGTAGGAATAGCAGCGAAGCTTATTTCTCCTTTTGGGTCGTAGTTCCTAGGAACAAACCACCTTAAAACCACTTTATAGGTTTTGTTAACAGAATGAGGTGAGCCGTATATCGTAAGTGACACAGAAGGCGCATGTTTTAAAATCTTTGGTTTCGATTGGGAACTCAATAGTTCACCGGAACTTATTGTGATAATACCTCAGTAGAGAATATTATATTTTGGTATTTTACCAATTAGTGATTTTTAATTTTTATGGACAATTTTTTTATTTTTTGATTTTTTTTTGGTTTTTTTTTTTTTTTTTTTATATGATATGTACTAATAAAAAGAAAAGAAAAATATTTTTGTGTTTTTTAATATTGGTTTATTAAAATAAGACAAGTTCTATCAAAGTCGGATAAGAATCGTAGCAAATGCCTCCCCTGGAGCGGCGCCAAAAATTGATTCGCGGACAGTTACACTAAAATACACAGTAAGAATCAATCAATAATTAAAGATTCCGGAAGAGATATTCCCGGGTCGTATGTCCCAACGAGGCTATATTGCAATTGAAATTTTTCCTGGTTTGATGAGAATTTGATGATGGAGAAACTAATATGATTATAATAAATTAAAATAAAACTTAATTTATCTAGGGAAAACAAGTATCAGGAAAATGGGGGATCTTAAAAACTACGGGAAACAAAATTAGTTATAGGGAAATCCTAAAATTAAATCTAAATTAAATACGGGGAACAGAATCAGGTATCGGGAACCCTAAATACTAAAAAATTAGAAAATAAATTCTAAACTTAAATAAAAATCAAATAATTAAATTTATTAACTTAAATTTTGAAAAATAAAGAAAACTAGTACAAAAACGGAGGTCGTTTGAATGTTAAAACGAAAAGAAACGTTTAAAAGTTACCCGGTTAAAACACGGTGTTTTCTAAACTGAAATTTAAGAAAAATAAAGCCTATACTAAATTTTATATTTTTCCTAGACACTAAATGACAAAAGAAAATTTTATAAAAAAGAAAAATATTTTTTTATTAATTTTTGGATTTTTTATAAATTTTTAAAGATTAAAAACTAATTAAAACTAAGAAAATAGAAAAAGACAAAAAATAAAAGTTATAAAAATTCTGAAAAAATAAAATTAAATAAAGAAAAAGTTAACAATTCTAAAAATATAAAAATGCCCAAAAGTTACTGTTTATATTAAAAGTAATTAAACTAATTAATTTTAACCTAAATTTATATTAATTAAATTAAATAAACTAACTGTGGTTAACTTAAGGGACTAACAGTGAAAAGGACTCAAGGACTAACTGGGTAACGGCTAACTTAACCACAGGACTAACAAAGGTAACCATAAAAGAGGAAAGTACAACAATTGGTCTGAGTGGACCCGAATCAAGAGGTGTCCAAGTTGCTTATTAGCAAAAAGCCAAAGAAGCAAACTTGTTCAGGGGCTTAAGGGGAGCATTTTTCATAAAAGGCACATAAGCTGAATCTCAAAGAATAAGCCAAAAATGTGAGCTTTTGGGGCTGCAAAAGCTAAATAAGCTTTTTTAGCTTTATTTTCCTGTCTTTTTGGGGTTTTAAGCCCAACAAAAATATGCTAGAAAACTATAGGGGAAGTTAATAAGGAAAGGGGAGTCCTAAAATAGCTAAGTTATCTAGATTAAGCCCTAAAATAAGCTAGAAATGAAATAAGCTATGTGACAGTTTTAAAAAGAAAATAGAACTTTAAGCCTAGAATAAGCTATACTAGAGGGGGAAATAAGCTATGATATTTTGGGGAATTAAAGGGCTACTAATAAGCTACACTAAAAAGCAAAAACATCCTAAGGCTTAATACAAAATAAGCTATAAAAAGGGTGCTGAAAATTGGTTTCAGCACCAGGGGAGGGTCAACAGTGAGCTAGGGGGCTTTTTGGGCTTATGCAAATAAGCTCAAATGAACTTTTTAGCCACAACAAAGCACAAACAGATAAAGAGGGGTGGTAAAAGAGCTTATTTTCAAAACTTGGTTTTAAGGTTAGAAAAAGGCTGCTGATAAATGGGCTTAAAACTTGTTGGGTTCTTCAAAAGATTGAAGTCCAAATTTGACTTATACTTGGTACAAGACAAAAAGGACAGAACAAATGGTTGGGTTTAACTGAGCTAGAAAAAAAACAAGAGCACACAGATGGTTGTTGCTTAGCTGCTTATGCAGCTTAAAGCCTTTAAGCTAAATTGGCTTATTTCATATTTTGACAGAAAACCAAAAAAAAAACATAAAAACTTATTTTTTCAAAACTAAAGTAGTGATTAAATTGGCCTAATGAAACCCACAACATCAGCATAGTTGGCTTGAGTGAGCTTGACCATGCACTACCCATATTGACCCATTTTGGGTCAAAACAAACACCCCTTATTTCGTAAAAATCAAATTTTTTGATGATTTGGTGAAATAGGCTAAGAAGAGTGTTCTCAAGTCGTGGTTTAGTCACTTTAATAAAACACTTTTACGCAAGTTTTAAAAAGGATTTTAACTACTTAATGCATATTTTCAAATTTTAACCAAATGCAAATAACAACATAAAAAACTCTTTATATTTTATTAAAACTGAATTAATACAACATAAACTTGAAAGTGACTGAGTTACAATATTTAATGCAAACTTAAGTAAAATTATACTAAGAAAATCAAACGGGATTTTTTTTCTTTTTTTTGTTCTCTTCTCTTTTATAGAGGTCTTCAAAGACTTCTTGCACTTGGGTGTGCTTGTTGTGAGTTGTAGGATGACAAATCCAGCAATCCTAGCCCCTCCATTTGGTCTTGTACCACAATTCTCACAGTGAAGGGGACTTTCGGGGTGAGTGTTTGTGTTGGGGAGAGGAGTTTTAGGGGCAGGGTTAAGGTGGATTGAGTAGGGTGGAGCTGGAATGGTTACGTGGGAGATGGTATTGCAGAAATACGTGGGGAAATGGGGTGGTTTAGGATTTGGCGGTAAACTGGTTCGAGTACGGGTTGTTACAGGGTTTTAAACGTTTGGTTGGGGAAGGACCAGCTTTTTGGTCCTCTTCTTTTCTTCTATTTTATTTTCTTTTAAGACGAAATTAGTTAATACACAGGTTTGGGAATAAAACACAATGGCCCCTTGTGGTTTATAACTAAAAGGAAACAAAGAAGGGTTTTAGGAAATTGCAATTTTGGTCCCTGCTGTTTATCTAAAAGAAAAGGGGTTTTGGTTAATTGCATTTTCAGCCCTTGTGTTTTATTTCTCTATTTTTCTCTTTATAAAACACTTTCAAAATCTTTGGCAATTTTGGCCCTTTTTCTTTATTTTTTCATTTTTAATTATAAAACAAAGTTTTTTTAAAATTTACATTTTTGGTCCTTGAGTTTTATAAAAAAGGTTAGTTTTGGTTGGGCGTGTATTGGCCCACTCGGGTTTGGGTTTGGGCAATAAGGTGTACTTGGGTTGGTTAATTGGGCTTTTTCAAGCCCAATAAAGGTTATTTGACGTGGGTTTCGTGTGTACAATGGACTGTGATTGGCTGTAACTGGATTTTTTATCAGAGCTAAGCTAGGATTGGCCTTCAAGTCTTCACAGTCTTTGTCAATTGCAAACATAATTGGGCTGTTTGTAGTTGGATTGAGGGCCCATTTGGTCTTCACAGTCTTCATAGATATACTATTGGGCTTTCCCGGCCCATCAGATGGGTAAAGATTGCATCCAGTAGTATTCTTCAGTTCCGGCTCGGTTTGGATGCTGATTCTTCGAGTATGATCTGACTTTGGCATTTTTGGACTTTGGCTTGATTTTGCACGTCTTTTCCATTTCCCATGCTCAGTTTGTCATTTTGGCGTTGGTTTTCTGTTCTTTTTGTTTGATTCCCACATCCTGCAAATTACAAATGCAAAACAAACATATATTTGGCAGTTTTTGTCTGTTTTTTGTTATTTAAGCTCGTTTTTAGAGGTAAAAGATATGTGTAATTAAGCACTTATCAACCCGCTAAAGCTAAAAGGAGTAACAAGTTTATAAAGGTAAATATGGGTTTTTGTATGGAAAGGCGTATGGTTGATCATTCTACAATCTTTCACTAGAAGTACCACTCCAACAAGGCAGCTGAAGCACACATACACACCCGGAACGCCGGGATAGACATGCGTGTTCGATCACATCCCCATTCGAATTTAACCAACGGTTAGGATGAAGAATGATATAGGGTAGGAACCTTCTAACTTTCACCAAAAGTCGTAAACCAACAAGGCACAAGACATGCATACATGGCCGTAACAACGGAATAGACATGCATGTTCGTATGAATCCCCATTCGCATAAAACCAGCGGCTAATCATTAGGTGAGAGGGAAGTAAATTGTTGTTAAATAAAAATCAAGAAACAAATAGATTAAGACTTAAGATAAAAGTTGCTAGACACATTTTCCCCGACCGTTACCATGATTAAGACACAACTATTTACAACGTCTTGATCATTGATTAAAAACAACAACCAAAGTTGGCGTTCCCGTAACGATCAACTTCCTAATCATTTCAAAACTTTACATACTCTACAAGGTAAGTGGCAATATCTTCCACTTTGTACAATACTTTACATCGTTGATTTTTTAGACGTATCAACGAATAATCGATCCTTCGTGTAATTCCTTCGGTAATTCCTTTGCAAAACGATTATCTTTAAACTTTTTTCTCTTTTTGTATTCTTCTCATTTTTTCTTTCTTTTTTTTCTTTTTTTTTCATAACTATGCTTCAAATCTCGGTGTAGTTTCACCATCTTCACGATCATAATAATTCTGGATAATTCCTTCGGTAATTCTTCGTTCTTCGGTTTCACCAATAATTATAACGGTAGTAAAATCACATGAGTTTTGACTACTAATATACATTCCCATTTGCAATGTGCAAATTTCCAACCGCACCAAAGATAGAAAATAACACAAGACTCGGGAAATACAAACTTTACACTTTAAGCAACTAGCAACTGTAAATTAAACTTAATCTAACATGGTAGGTTAAGGTGTAAGGGTGTAACGAAACAAATAGTTGGTGTAAATTCCTAAAAATGGAGGTTAACTAACCGGTGTAGTTAGTTAATAAACAACATGTAAAGGCGATTGCCAAAAGATCATTATAGACCCTAAAATTGCCATAGATCCAATGAACCCATCTCCACCCTCCATTTAGTTCTCATCCAACGGTTGAAATAAATAGACATTAAAAAAATCACCCCGTCTTATTTTACAATAGGGGTACATTTGTCTTTCTCTTCTCCCCTCTTCTTCATTTCATATCTCA
>BQNB010128403.1:2136-19284 GCA_026074375.1 Tanacetum coccineum
TCTCCCAGGAGTTAACACACCCGGAAGTAATGAGGAAATGAATGAACAACAGGATTTGACGGATTTTGTACCGCCAACACCCCCTATGATTCACCTCTCTCAGGAGGTCACACACCTAGAAGTGATGAGGGTAGACCTAACATAAATGAATTGATGGCCATTTATACAAATTTGTCAAACAGGGTTCTTGCCTTGGAACAATCAAAGACTGCTCAAGACTTGGTGATCAATAAGCTACAAAAGAATGTTAAAAGATTGGAAAAGACACTAAGGGCAAGAACTCCAGGAATGAAGCTCTTCAAGATTGGTACCTCCAAGAGAAAAGGTTTGGATAAGGAGAATGTATCCAAACAGGGGAGAAAAAGTGACAAGACAAAGCCAATGTTTAAAGATAATGACTTTGATGTGCTTGATGATGCAATGGAGAATTGTGAAGGTGGTAGTACTGATGAACAAATTACTACTGTTGAGGATACACTTAATACTGCTAGTATTAATGTTAGTACTGCTGGTCCTTCTACAAGTACTACTGGGGATATTTTTGAAGATGAGATGACAACTATTGCTGATACACTTGTGGCCATTAGGAGTGCAAGACCAAGGACAACCTCAGTAGTGATTCGTAATGTTGAAGAAGAACCAAGGATAGAAACACCAGTACCAACAGTACAAAGCCAAGACAAAGGAAAAGGCATGATGGTGGAGCCTAAACCTACTCTAAAGAACCCTAGAAAAACTCATATTCAGATGGATGAAGAGCTAGCTCAAAGGTTGTTTGAAGAAGAACAAGTTTAAGAGAGAGCAAAGGATTGCTGGGGAAAGAGCTGCAGAACAAGAGGCCAAGGATGCTGCATTGATTGAACAAATGCAAGATGTTCATGCAAGGATGGATGCTGATGATTTGCTAGCTGCAAGACTTCAAGAACAAGAAAGAGAACAATTTTATGTTGATGAACAGGCTAGATTCTTGGTGGAAACCATTGCAGCAAGGAAGAAGTTCTTTGCAGCCCAGAGAGCAGCAGATATTAGAAATAGACCACCAACCAGAACTCAACTCAGAAACCAGATGATTACTTATCTGAAACACATGGGCACGTACACTCACAATCAGCTAAAAAGCAAGAGTTTTAAAGATATTTAAAAGTTATACAAGAAGGAACAGCAATGGATTAATGATTTTGTTCCTATGAGTGATGACAGTGGAAAGAAAGATGATAGCAGTAGCAAGCAAGCAAAAAGTAGTAAGAAGAGACCAAGAGCAGAACATGATGAAATGAGTGTCAAGAAACATAAACTACAAGATGATGCTGAAAAGAAGGAGCTTAGAGTTTGTTTGGATATAGTTCAAAGGGATGACATTGCTATTGATGTTGAATCCTTGGCTACTAAATATCCAATAGTTGATTGGAAGACACACATTTTGACTTAAAACATGATGTATTATCACATCATCAGAGCAAATGGAAGTTCTAAGAATTACAAAATATTCAGTGAAATGCTTGATGACTTTGACAGACAAGATGTGATGGATCTACACATACTGGTAAAAGAAAGGTATGATACAACAAGTCCAGAAGGATATGACTTATTGCTTTGGGGAGATCTAAAGACATTATTTGAGCCTTGTGAGGAAGTTAAAGTCTGGAGGAATCAACAAGGCTACAACTTGATAAGCTGGAGATTATTTGACTCATGTGGAGTTCATGTACTGTTGATGGATAATGTAATTTCTATTCACATGATGATAGAAAAGAAATATCCTCTTACTCAAGAAATGCTTTCAAGGATGTTGAATAGAAGACTAGACGTTGATCATGAAAGTGAAATGGCATTTGAGCTTCTCAGATTTACAAGATCACAACTTAAGAAGTAGAAGAGTGTTTGAATACATCATCCTGATGAAGACCTCCAAACAATGGAGGTCGTTTGGCTTGAATAGAAAGAGACGTGTGGGTTTTCGTTTTTGATCTAGAGGTCGTCCTCTGGCCTTGTTTATCTTGGCTACTATCCTCACTCCTAGTGATCAATGAGTGATGCTGATAAGAAGAAAGTATTATAAGAAGGAGAGAAACTTGATAATTAACAACAAGCATGAATATCAAAGTTGTGGGGGAGGAAGGTGGAGTTTAGGTACAGGCCGGGTGTGTTCGGGATGGAAACATCTTTAGAGCCTTCGACTTTATCGGGATATTGTTGTGGGGGTGTTTCTTGGTTCAAGTTTGTCTGCTCGGCTGTCTTGCTCTTGTGAAAATAGCATTAAATGATTACAGAGAAAATGAAAAATCTTTGTCTCTCTAAGTATTAATATACTTATTAGTGCCTGCTCCAGTTTCAAGTTTGTACTAGTTTGTGCTATGCCTGTATCTCTTCAAAGTTACGGGATTGTTTTTCTTAGTAGTTCACTTTTTCCACTCGTCAGTTTATTTTAGTACCGTTAGTTTTATGTTTTAGTCTGCTTACTTTTAAAGGTGCATATGCGTTTGAGTCAAGGTGTGAGATAGCTATGGAATAGATAGGCATCGTTAATTGAATGAGCTTCTCCACTTCTAATTATACGCCATAACACGAGGGGGGAAAAATCCCCCCATATTCCTTATAACTATGGTGCCAAAAATGTCAACTGGTCGCCCATATCATAATACTGCACCCTCTGTCAGGGGGGGCCGGGTGTGGTTGCAATTCGCGGGTTGGTATGTGTGCGTTGTTGGTGGGATGGAATCGGTTCTCTACATAATAATCACAACATTCAATATTAATATGGAAAATTCACCTCCAGGCCTACTTACACTTAGTGTCTATAGATATCGCACGTGCTTCTTTTCCTTAAGGTTGGGGCTTCTTGCATAGGATTTGTATTCCATCAGTTTTTGATAACCCAGTCTTACTACTTAAGCAATCATTCATCAGTTAGGTTTATTCATAGCTATTTGTGTAACTCTTCAAATACTCCAGATATTAACTCTACAATATCTATAATGGTTTAGTATAGACCTTGTTTTCTGTTTTTTCTGGTTCATTGTGCTTCTTTGGAGTGTATGATTCTAGGAGTATTACTCACCCACGCTTCACATTACATAGGCCATACATCATTACTCTTTGTGTATGTGGCCCTTAATGGAATTAGTTAGCTGGGTGCAGTCCCCCAGTCACTAACCCCTCTGTTGTTGGTTAGTCATTTGAACAAAATCATTATTGTTTCGATCGATAGCATGGTTTTGGATCTATCTATCTCAACACACACTTAAGGATTAAAAGCTCACACGCTTAAGTTAAGATCTGTTCAACAAGGGGAATCTCATCCGCCATCTATGCAGTCATTCAAAACAGCGTTGCCCTCCTATGATTCCTTCGCACACATTCTACATCTGACCGATCTCGGTTTATTTTTTCGTTTTGCAAAAAAAAAAAAATGGAATTGCTAAGTGCTCCTTTCCACCACGAACTCTCAACGGTATGCACAAGACTCAACAAAAATCAACACCTCCTACTGGACCCATCTCTTTCTTCAAAATTTCAAAATTGTATTTCGCAAAGACTTCGCGCTTAACCCTTAATGTCTGAAAAAATCAGGGAAAGATCAAAGAAAAAGGATTAAGCCAAAAGACGAATAAGAAGATAACTCGCTGTGGGTTGTATTTCAATTTTCTCCTTCATGATTCAAGCTCAGCCTATTAGCTTGATAGACGCCTATTTCTTTTCTTTCTCGCGGTGATCCTTTCCACTTTGGGAGGATCTCAGCTATCGTATGCCTTGCTCTTATAATTCTTTCTATCGGGGAAGAGGAAGAACTAAAGAGAATAGAAAGAAGAAACATAAGGCAAGAACACTGCCCAAACTCCGAAAAATGAAATCCTGAAAGACAATGAAATGGGACCCCCCATCTCTTGACTGTTCTAAACAAACCATCAAGTTATTAATTAAAATCCTCTTTTTTTTGTGACTGCATCGCGACTTGTTTCCAAAGGATACTCTCTCTCTTACTTCAAAAGTCCCTCTCATCAGTTGGTACTTGATTTTTGGCTCCCTCCAAAAGTCATCTAAAATCTTTTATGACATTTATCAATCCCGCCACAAGGCGAACCATCAATCAATCGGCCGTGTTCGGTGGTACTTGGTGGGGGTGGATGTTTATAGTGTTTGGTGTAAGCTTTACGTGACAAAAACGACGAGAGGAACGAGGGACACGAGGAATGACGGATCTCCCCCCCTGCCGAGGAAGGAACCGAGGAAATTTCGAGGAACTTGGGAGGCACGTTATAGATGATACCTCTAATCACCCTCTATGAAACGAAAGGTTGGGGAAATGACCCAAGAGAGAGGACTTTCTACTAAACCCGGCCGTGGATTCATCATCACACGTGTCAGAGGAGTTCGTCAAAGGCAAAATCGAATAGCTCATGATTGTCCCAACCCAAATGGCATACTAATATCCGACCATAATTGTCCTCAATACGAGACTCGAGGAAAAAAATCAAGAGTCAAACCGCTTTGATTGGAAGATCTAATAGAATACTAAGAGCATTTGCTCCCCATCTTCTAAACCATTCGTAAAATCCACGCTATTCCAACTATAACTAAATTTAAACAAAAATAACAATAAATTTCACTTTTTCATTTGGTGAGATGTGTCGTGGTCCACCACAACATTTTAGTTATAGCCATGGAAAATCCCCATAGCTAGCTTTTTTTTTTAGCTTTTTTTTTTATTTTTTCGATTTATGGTCCTCGCAGTACTGACATAAAAAGGGGGAAGGTTTCCGGTAAGTAGTGCAATGAGGGGTGGGGGTCATTGGGTAAGTGGGTTCTCACTTTCCATATACCTGAGCTCAATATAACCTTAGTGACACCTATAAGCCCATCATGAAAAAAAAAAGAAGAAAGGAATAAGTCACCCAAACTTTAGGGGTGGACTGTGTGTCTAACGGGGACCATATCAGGTTGTTTGTTTTTGAGTTTGGCGTGGGTTGTGGAACACGTGGGTCTCTGTGGTGACGATGGGGGATTATAAGTGGTTGTAAGTGGCGTATGTGGGGCGTTTTGCCGTTATGTGCGGGGAGAGTCGGCTATGGGTTGGGGAGGTGGTAAATGGTGTTAATTATTGTGATTCCCCAACGTTTAAAGGTTTCAAAAAAATGTTCATGTCTTAGTTTAAGTTGTTACAAATCGCTTCGTCGATGCAAAAACAAGAATCGCAAAAAAAAACGTTGATCTCATGCCTGAGTGATTATATATGTGAACGACTGGAACTTTTTATTCCTTCCTTCTTCTATTGCTTCCTTGATTTGCAAACTTGCATGTGCACAACAAAATTGATGATTATATTCATTTCATTTCTTAAAAAATGATTAGGAGGAGTGGAATATGAAAAACAAAAGAAGATTTTCTCCTGTACTTGCAAATATTGTTTATTTACTGTTGGAATAAATTAACTCCACTGTGTTTTTGCGTACGTTAGAACGACTAGATTTGTGATTTTCCTTTATTTTTCAAAGTTTTATTTAGTTAACTCGAGCGGGGGAGTGACTCGATGGTCCCTCCAGGTTCTGGTTTCCACTAAAGGTCGGGGGTCCCTCCAACCCCTATATTCTTTATTTATGTAATTAAATAGTGGATAATAACTACAATTAGAAAAAAAAATATAAATAAACAAGTGAAATAAAGATAAATTTTTGTTTATTATTTATAAGTATTTTAATTAAAAAGGTTACAAAGTATAGTAATGTCTAGATAGACTAATCTTAAAAAATGTTATTGTACTATTTTTTAATAAATATAAAAATATAGATTTTTGAGTTACGTAACGTCGTAGAATAAATAATAAAGTCATTTTGATCATTTATATATTCATTATATATATTTATATATATTTTATATATCTATTATTTATTTATATATATTATATATATATTATACACCAATATAAGGGGGACGTCGACCATATAATTAAAAAAAGGGAAAAAAAAAAAAAAAAAGAAAAAAAAAAAATAAAAGAAAGGGAAAAAAAAAAAGAAAAAAAAAAAAAAAAAAGAAAAAAAACAAAAAAAAAGGAAAAAATAAAAAAAAAATAAGAAAGTGAGATGAAATATAAATTTTGTTACATATTCTGATCTACAAGGAGGGGGGGGGTCTTTTTCTACTTTAATTTGATATTCTCTATATATTTACCTTATCACCTTGCAAGCCCCTTAAATCAGCGTTATTTTTTCATCTGTTCATTTCCCCGTGGTTTGGTTGTTCAAAATGCATCAAGATGAAATAACAACCATCAAATGTTTTCTTAGCATTTTGTATGTTCTGAAATTTTTAAGAAGGAACAGAAAGATCATGTGTTTTGTCCTGTCTCGTTTTTAAGTTAACAAGGTTTTCAGGTTATTTTTATTATAAGGATCTTTTCTTGTAATATTAAATATTTTATTATATTTTTTTTTAGTTATAAATATCTTATTCAATTTTTTTTTTATTTTAAGTTTATAGGTATGTCAAACTTTGTTAATTGAATGGAATTGGGTTTTTGGTTTTTTTGGGTTTTTTTTTTTTTATTAAACTCCTCAGTAATTAAGTTCTATGATTATGGATCCTAAAATTATTGTTTTATCTTAGGTGGGTTAATTAGTAAGTATATATTATGCGTTTGTTACATTTTGGGTTTAGGTTTAGATTGTTCTGTTTAAATTCCCCCGAAAGTTGGATCATAGTCTGATGCTGAATCTCTTTGAGGCAGAATTAGAACGAATTCAGTTAGCGGAATTAGAATTTTAGGGTCAATACTTGTTTGGGATGTCATTAACTTCAGATAGATACGTGATCCCTCAGGAGTTTTATAGAGTTTCTTGGATATTGATAATCAACCTACCGGAGAGTCTAATTTCCACTATGAATTAGGGTTTCGGTGAGTTGTTGAAAGTATTAGTGGGGGAGTCTCAAGTCTGAAGCAATGGTTACATGATATTCGGTTGGTCGAATATTCGAGTTTTTACTGGAACAGTTTTGTAGTCGTCGTTTTGTCGCAGCCGCCCTGAGGCGTGCCGGGCCTCTTGATGTCAAAAAAACCTTATAAAACACTTTTTATAAGGATGTGAAATGACAATCGAATTGAAAGTAAGTGGAAGTCAGTCAGAAGAATTTTACAAGATTCGTTGTCGAATATGAGTTTTCTGGACAGTTTTGAGTCATGTTGGCGAGGTCAAAAACCTTATCAAAACATTTTTCTAGGATGTGAAATCGAACCTGGTATAAATTCAAGGTGTCTAGTAACCGCTGTAATTTTTCTAGATTTTTGTGAAGTGTCTAAGTATCTGTAGAAAAATCAAACATTTTGGTATGCGATCAGATATTTTTCTAGACAGTTTGTGTTGTGAAATTTTTGAAAAATAGTTACACTTACTTTCATCACTTGGAAAAATTTCAGTAGGTTTAGAACACATTGAAGTTGATGTAAATGAGGTTTGGAAGTCAGAGGAGGTCGTTTAGTATTTTATAGAAATTTATAAAGTGACCTTAATTTTCTGCAGTAAACTATAAATATGAACATTGGTATAAAACATGGTTAGAGTATAGATAACGTGTGGGAAACTTGTGGGATGGTCATGAATGTATTTTCAAACATTAGGATCCATCAATTGAAGGTTACATGGATAGGGCCGTAGAGCCTTGACCATGTGTAACCCGTATTGTATGTTTGTATAGATTATTGCTTGGATCTTGTGCGCGCGTGTGATCTTTAAGGTGAGTATTCGTAGCCCCTTTTTACATGTTTTCTTGGGGTGAAAATGATACTAAATTGTTTTTGAAATGTTTTATATGCTGTGATAATTGGTTTGTTGTTTTGGACAAATTATGTTATTATATTGTTATGTGTGCATGTTTGTTTGGATCGGGGGTAACGCCTACCCGTATGATGTAGAAATTTAGGATCGGGAGTAACGCCTACTCAAATCACATGTATAAGTTTTATGTGCATTCTAGGTGAGCTTGGTGTATGAGGCGCCAGTGCTAATCTAGGCCTGAATGTGTATTTGTTTATGTGTGGAGTTAGATGCTTACATGTTCATATAATATTCATGTTTGTCCTAATCGAGTGATGCACAAGAATGTTTTGTTTTAAGTTTAAACCTACGAACTCACCAACGAAATGTTAACGCTTTTGAGTATCATTTTCAGGTGATCCTAGTGAAGTTTAAGGAGTTAAGACTGCATGGCTAGCGAGACCATAGGATCTTGCATTGGAGCCATATTATCTATCATTTATTTTTCGTATTTTCATTTTAGATTATTTTTGTTGTGTTGGTTAATACTGTATGATATATTATTGTTGAGTTTTTTGCGATTACCCTCGATACAAAGTCTCCTCTCTGTGTCAGGTGTCGTCATAACATTTTCGTATTGCATTTAAATGTCTTATTGCATTTTTAGTTATTCTTATCTTGTTTTAGCTAACACAGTCAATGTGTTTTGTGAACGATAGCCTATAATGTTACATGGCCTCGCGGTTTCCGCCTTGGGAGTCGGGGCGTGTAACAGTGATTGGCATACCTCAAAAATTCTCACAAATAATTTTTTCAACCTCACCTAGATCTGTTCAAACCTATGGGTTCATTCCCAATATTTCCCCTTCAACAAGCAATCCTCAAAAACATTTAACAAATAATCACAAATCTGAAGGATTCGGTGTCTAAGTTTATTGGCATCTCAAGGAAGACTACGGTTATCCAAGTTTTTGAAGGCCGATTTCAAACAACAACAAAAGCAACGACTGAAGACAATAAAATTAAACACATCTTAAATGGTAATTTCAATGACGATTGATGTGGAGAACATCACATGCTGATACTTGTTTAGATAACCCGAAGTGAAATCTTATCTCACCTCTGGTTTCGTTCTGCTCGTTTCTTTCCCGATGGGAAGATCCCCAAAGCTTTCACATCCCACTTCAAATCGGTCAATGTATTAAAAGTGTTTTAAATATTAACAAATTGAGTTTTCTAAATGACCTAACCACATTAGTTAAAAAAATCAATTAACGTGTCTATAGATTACATGGACACCATACCAAAGAAACCCTGAAAAAAAACATCGTAGAGATGATTTTAGGATTTTGTATTATTATCTTACTGGTTCTTCGAAGTCCTAGCTGCATTGCTCCAATATATCAATGCAATTTTGGATATACTATATATATAGGAGAGAGCTTTATGAGTTAGGTACTAAATTGTCCACATTCATTAGGCGAATGCCCCCTAAAAGCACTGAAGATCCCGGAATTATTTATCTTAGCCCTTCTTAGACTTAGTGAGGGGGGCGGTGAGGCGGGGCGAGGAAACCCCCAAGAGCCTTTTGATACCATAGCGATTTAGGGTTTGTGTGAATTTAATCCCAATATTATATCTCCTAAAAAGCTAAAATTTGGATTATTATACATGAGACCTCTGATCATGGTGCTTCGGTATTAGCGGATTGGAACTAAGTCATATCCGATAGGATATTCTGCAAAGAATGTAGAAGTTCTCATTAGACAGTTTTAATATCAATCTTAGAAGAGGACTTCTATGTCATAGATATAGGAAAGACCCTATGTGCCCTTTACTTGTAGAAGAGGCTCTTTTAGTCAACCGCTTAGCTGCTTATGTAACTAGATTGTAATCGAAACGCAAGATAGCGGTATTGAAGAAGAAATTACTAGGTCAATATTTAGAGTTAGAGAAATCGACCTAGGTGATGAGGACGTACCCTATTGGACCATCCTAGGAAAGCGAGAATCTTAACCACGACCTAGTACGGATGGTGTCGGTGCCCGACCCCCTTACTATACTAAGAAATACTTAATGGATTACCATTTGCCCGACGAATGGAAAATTGCTAGGGATGCCGAACTCAACCCCTTTAAGGATGTCTTGGTATTTAGAAAGATGGTATAATTCCTAGGAGCTATACCTATAAATCTTAAAGGAAATATGTGGGAGTCGGAGCAATTAATAAAGAAGAGAATAGATTGGAATAAGCCACAAAAAGAAGGAGATGATGCGTGGCACATTAAGATTGAATTGATTGATCCTGATGGAGAGAAATTTAATAAGACCTTTCAATCAATTTCCACAACTAGGAAATTATCCGAGAAAGAAAATCTAAGCGAGATCATCAACTTAGATCATTTTTATGATTCCTAGGAGTATGACTCCGAGTCTAGCTAGAAGACTCGTTAAATAAAGAAAAGCGCTTATTGGGAGGCAACCAAATATTTTTATTTTTATGCATTTTAGGAGTGTCATGTGTTTTATTCTTTATTATTTGTTTCTTATGTGTTTGATTTATATGTGATAATGCTTTGTTTTGTTTTTAACTTCGTCTTAATTATAATCAAAGGTATTTTGCATAAAATAAGTGTAGAGTAGATAAATATCCGGTTTTTAAGAACTAGTTTCAAACATGAAGAATAAATAATTTTAGATTAATTCGCATTTTATGTTTTTATTTTTGGTTTTAAGTCATATGTTTGTACTAACCGTTTTTGTGGCCTTTGTAGTAAATTTTTCCAGGAAATCACTAATAGGATATTTGTGTAGAAATTTTTCCAAGAAAATGAAGCAACGGTTTTTATAGCAGCTGGAGACGACGTCAGGATTTATCCTGACGGCGTCACCAACTATAGCTACAAATTTTTTTGTTTCTTTCGAATTTTTGAAAATTTATTTTTGTTTAATTTCCAAAATTTTTAATTTTCCTAACTCTTGCAGAAAGCCACGATTAATTTAATACATACATTCTATCTTTATTGCTTTCTTAGGATTTTAATTCATAATTAATAGGGTTGTATATCATTTCCTGTAAAATTTTACGATTGGTATAATTGCTTTTGTCTTTGATTTGTAGGTTATATTTGATAAGGAGAGCCCGAAAGTTCTTAGGATTTTTATTTGGACGATTCTTGGATGACGATTTAGCCGGTTTATCTTGTTTCTTCTCCATAATTGAGCAAAACTAGGAGAGTATTAGTTTCTCTTGCTTTTCTTATTTTCCCTTTATTTGTGTTTCGGGTACTCATAAAACATTGTGGACAATGTTCAAAATAAGTGTAGGGAGAAATAAAATCCTTAGGAACTATTCCTTCAATTGCATTTGCTTTGTTCTTAAAAGGATGAGTAATATACCGAAACATAGTTTAAAACAATAATTTTAACCCAAATTTAAATTTTTTTATGGCATATACCGGTGAAACTTAGTATTAATAACGTCTCATTAGATTATATGACTTGCACAAAAACCCTACTACTCAAAAGTTCCATCCTAAAAAAGTGAGGTTCGCCCCTAGATCTTTAGGAATAAAAGCATCCATCTTTGATGCTTTTGATGATTTTAACCTTTAGTTTGCTCGAGTTAAGGAATTGAGCAATCGTATGTGTCTCGTTCATGGATTTGAATGAGCATGTGTGGTTTTGTCGCTTTTTTAGGAGAATCGGTATCGGTTAGGATTATGAGAGTGTACTGGTAGTATTATAAATTTTAGAACTTGCTTTAGCGATCCATCCTGAGACTGCTAGTGAGATCATATTCGTGTGATTAGGATTTACTAAGTGATAAGAGGCATTAGGATAACCCCTGTTTTTAGCATGTATTTGTTATAGTTATGATGGTCTCATCGATCATATAACTACCTCAACACCCTTGCCATGCACTCATTTTGAGTGCAAGATGCCCCTAGTACACCTCTCTGAGCCTATCCTTTTTGTGGTTCTTGTAATTTTCTGGTGGATTCTGGATTATTAATGAAGAGCATTATTTACACCCCCATCAAAATGTTACACCCAAATCGCCTTAGCCTTCCTTGTATGTACTCATTTTTAGTAAATTATTCTTATCACATTTGTTAAACCCCAGTTAATTATTTACTTGAGTACATGGTTGCTAAGTTAAGTCATTATTAGTGTATACAGTTTTGAGACGATTGGGATTCATGGTAGACTTTATTTTTATTTTATGAAGAAATGGGAAAGAAAGTCAAATTATTACCCCCATACGTGCTTAATACACTCCATGTTTATTGATCCTTCTCAATTTGGGTCATTAGTTAGTTTATGTTTTGAGTATTAAAACTCAAGTGTAGGGGTGCAATTATAAACCCCAAGTCATGTATTATTTATGTTTCATCAGATGGCAGGGCAAAAGTTTATGGAAAAAAATAGAAAAAACATAAAAAAGAAAAAAAAATATGTTAGATACGGGCTGCCATCTTGCTATTGTTTATGTTGAAGAAAGAGTCGAGAAAAGAAAAGAAAGAGACTAATGTAGAGTTTTGTATATTTTGTCCTATTTTGTGTTGAGTCTTGACTTAGCAATGCCTTTTTTCATGTATTCTTATATATAATTAACTTGCCACCGCTCAAAATTCCCTAAATATCCCCAACCGTGTTTCCTTTACCCTACACCTATACATCATAACCCTTTAAAGACCTCTTTGCTAGTAATTCCTATGTGCTTACACCAAAGCGGTTGAGGTTTTTAATCCTCTATCAAGCTTATAGTGATTTATATACTATGACAGGTAGTGAGTATTATTTTCCTGTTTCCATTTATTATTATAATTCATTATTCACCCTAGAGAATAAGAGAATCTAAACACTTATATGAGGTGCTAGTATATAATTTCCGTGCTTTTAATTACGAGGTCTAATTGGTTGTGCCATAAATTATTTTTATTGAGTAGGTTAAATACCCTCGATTTTACTATTTATTAGGTAGAAAATCCCATTTGCTTGAGGATAAGCAAATCCTAAGTGTGGGGATATTTGATGAGGTGTCATTTTATACACTTTTTCGAGGTCATTTAACCCCCAAATTGATGCAAATATCCCCATTTATTATGCTTAATCGTTTCTCTTTGTGATTTTAGCATTTGGGAATCATTTAGAGGAAATTCACACACTTTGAACTCAATTTTGGAAGAAACAGGACAGATTGTAACTCTACTAGAAGACACTCCAGATTTGGTTTACAGACCGTGGAGATGGCGTCACAAATTCATGTGACGACGTCAAAGCACTCAAGGGATGACGTCAAGACATATTGACGACGTCAAACTAACCGACTCAGAAGCCCGAAGAAGATTCACGGGTTGACGACGTCACAAATAACAAGCGACGACGTCACGATTTTTTTATCTATATACAAACCCTAGTTTTTGTGTTTCAGAGATGAAAACTTGGAGGAACGATTTTATACTTCATAGCAGCTGTTCTTAGATGATTTTTAGATTTTCTAACCCTATTGTACTCATGATTACTCCATGTTTTATTGAAGTGAAGTTCTTTTATCCCGTTAATCTTTTGATATGTCTATGTATTGTTTGATTAATTGTTCTTCACTTTCAATAAACATGTTTGGCTAAATTTAATTTGTGTTTGCTTATGATTGCATGAAACCTAGTTGTTTATTTTGTTTTATTGCTTCTTGTTAATGATATGCGTGTTAGGCTTTAGAAAACTAGCTATAAAATATTACATTAGCATAGATGTCTAGGAAACGCGGCTAGGTTATATGATACCCACGCAATAGTCTTCATACTACCTTGCCATTTGGGTTGATTCCGAGTTAGGTGTTTAATTATTAAATACTTACATATTCCATTACGAGGGTGACAGGTGATAAAACAAGAGAAGACAACTAGAGAGTAGTGCATGATTAGGTAAACGCATTTGTTTAACCATAAGAGTTTTTCTCAACCTTTACTTTTTTGCAATTAGTATAGAATTAGGAGAAGTTTAATTAGTTTAAAACAAACCCCCTACAAAACTCGAGATTTTACTTGCTTTCATTAAACATAAAAACACAAAAATAATCTTCTCTCAACCTTTAGACCTTAGTGACCATACGATTAGAGCATACCCAAACTATTCCCTTAGAGAACGATATGTGGAAAACTAGAAGGGGGGTTGAATAGTTTACCACTTTTTAATTTAATGTATCGTTTGTTTGTAAAAACTTAATGTATCGTTTATTTGTAAAAACTTAGATTCGATTTTTATGTGATCTTAATATGTGCACAATATGAACAATACAACTAAGTAAATAAATGATAACAAGATATAGAATAAGTATGTTGAAAGATGATAAAGAGATTGAAAAGATCAACCATAACACAAGGATTTATAGTGGATTCGGTATACGATCTTGAACCTCTATTTCACGCACCTACCTTACACATCCGCCGATGCACCAAACTCGTAGAGTTATTCTTCACATTATGTAACCTAAGCTTTTTATGCGGTAAACAAACTATACACAACTTGGATTCTTACAATGATTTTCAGACACTAGGCTAGCCACAATGTCGTAGTTCTAATCCTAGTTTAGAAATGCCAATCTATCACTCACTTTAGATATTTTGAGGACTCTACAGCAATCAAATAACCACAAATATCACACTTCACTTTACATAGACACTAACACAATCACCCGATCTATCAAACTCTTTACGATTCACCCAATCAAACTACTATAACACTTGTCTTTTTCACAATATACACAAATGAATTTACTATGATCATAATACCAATCTGATAATGATGTTATTGAGGGATACAAACTAGTCTATAATACTTTTTCACTGATGTAGGACAGTATTCTTTCTCTCTGCACTTACGGATCTTAGCATATGGATCACTTCGGGAAACAATGGTCTTAATGATTTCTTGACAAAGGAATGAAAGAAATATATAAACTAATTTAGAACAGAAAGAATGTGTGTGCAAAAGGTGAAAAAATTAGTGGGGAATAGTCCAGTATTTATAGGCAAAGCTGGGAGCCTTTTTGTCTGGCCAGCCCCCTTAGCTCATGCGCCGCCCCCCTTATTACTAAGGGGGTCCCCCTTATATTTAAAGGGGGCAGCTCTAACGGCTAGAACGCCTCCCTTTTTTGTCCTTTTCTAGGGGAGTGTGTTAACTGAACATTTTTAGCCGTTTTTGGATAGAAAAATTTAATTCAAAATATTTATTTTGATAAAACTTTTTTTTAATGTAAAAATGTTTTGTAGAAAGTTTTTAAAAATGTTTGTAAACATTTTATAAAATGTGAGGTTGAATAAAAATTCTTTGATCATTAGAAATGCAATTAAATACCATTTATTTTTTCATACTCTTTTACGTGATTAAATATCTCGTAATAATGTGCACAATATACACGACTAAATATTGTTTTTTTACGTTTAATTTTACATTGAGCGTTTTTTACATTTTGTGCATTATTCAAGATTAGACTGCCCAGTGTCGTAAAAATGTTCAATATTTTTTAGGCTATTATTTCTAAGTCAAACAACTATCCCTTTTTGAATGATTACAAAATCTAAAGTCATCTATATGTAAAATTATTTTTAAGCAAGTATTTAATGTGTTTTTACTTTCTATTCCCTTTCGTTTGAAATAAACAAGCTTCGTCGATGAAATATGCGTAAAACATCGATTGAGTAATTATGTCCCGCCTGTGATGTGTACTCCACCCTAGTGTTCGCAGGGCACACAAGATTAATCGAGCATTTATGGATAGAATTTGTACGCAAACAAGTTAGTAAGTTACAAGGACAACGATTTCTAACATATAGCAAAGGAAAAAAAATAATCAAACATATTGATAATGTTTGACAAGTGTCTAGTTATTTGTGGAAACTAACCATCACAAATATATTTTATATATCAACTAGACTTATACCATGTAGAAGCATACTATAAAGATATAAAGGACTAAAAGAAAAAATAGACCAAAGAATCTTCTTCATTGACATTAAAACATTTATGTATATAAACACAATCATACAACATGGCATCAATCAAATCTAAGTTATTTTGCTTGATGCATATAATACATTCACATAAATAGAAACTCAAAGGTCTTCTTAATTTGCCTTGATTGCCATAGAAAACCATTGGACTTGCTTGCAAAAGGAGTAGGATGGACATTTATTTGAAAACAAGAAAAGGTAAGCATGTAATATGCTTAGTTGGTTGTTGGTGGAGAGTTTGGAGAGGAGGTGGTTGTTAGAGGGTAATCTCTTTGAACTTGAGGTGGTGGTTGTGGGCGAGTAAGAAGAAATTCAATTCAATTGATATCTTCGCTTAAGGTTAGGAATTGTTTTTGGGAAAATATGCAACAAGGACAATAGCCAACATGTTGTTCAACTTGATTTAAGTTGATGGTGTGAGGCATGTTTGGATAATAGGGTGATGAGGGAGTGTTACATTGTGAAAGGTGCATGGCTAAAAGGTTTAATAAGTCTTGGAGTTGATTAATGTCATCAATAAGCATTTCTCTACTTGGAGATAGAGGTGGTGGAGGTTGAGTTTGGTTGTCATCTTGAGGAGAGGGTGGAGTTTGAACATGAAGCACACTAGCAACATGTGGATTGATGAGTAAGTGAGGAAATGGGGGTTGTGTGAGTTGAGTTTGATTGACATTATGTGGTGGAATGAAAGCTTATCCAACATTAGTGTCACAAGGATCACCAAGTGGAAGTGAGTGAGATTTTATTGAATCATGGTTTGATTGAGTAGTAGGAGGGTTTTCTTGTGATGGTTCTTTGAGAGGAGATTGTGGTTTGGGCATTGGTGTAGGTAAGTTAACATCAACCTCATTGGATGTGTTACAATAGTTCAACTTCTTTCTCCATACGGGTCTTACGGACATTTTGGCCACTTTTGAAGGTTTGGACAAAGGTTTGTAAGGGGATGACATTGGAGAAGACAAGATGAGTGTGGTGACAATGGTGAGTGTGAGGGTTGATTTATACTAAGAGGAAGCGATAGTTAAGGATGGATGGACATTATTAGAAAACAAAGCCAAGAAATGTTGGTGAGTTCTAGGAAATTATAGCTGGGTCTAGGTAAAAGAGGGTCAAAAAAGCAGAAGGAAACAGTAAAAACCGTGTACTAGGTGGCTGGCCCCTTTATCTATATGGCCGACCCCCTTATTACTAAGGGGGCCGCCATTTAGAGCAAAGGGGGTCACCACCTAAAAATGTCCAGGTTGTCCAGGTTTTTGTTTTCTTGAAGAAAATGGTAAAAAGGTGGACTGTTTAGTCGCCATTTTACAGCAAGTCCTAATTTTTATAGCAATCAAGACTAATTCACATAACACTTAGCAAGCAAGAATATATGAATAAGCATGCAA
>BQNB010128404.1:0-19284 GCA_026074375.1 Tanacetum coccineum
TGTTCAAAAGTCAATTAATCTGATAAGTGGCAGTCCCACTCCTTCTTCTGACTCAGTGGTCGCATCTCTCTCCCTTTATCTCACTCCCTTTGGGGATAGTGACTTTATTTTGGAGGAGATCGACACTTTTCTTGCTTCTGATGATTCGATATCACAAGATATTAATGGTGGAGAATTTGATATAGAGGGAGATATCCGTCTTATTGAGACATTATTAAATTATGACATCTTAAATGATCTCCCTCCTCCTCTTCCTGTGTTTGAGATTAATGAAACTAAAAAGATTAAATCTTTTATTGATGATCCTCTAGATATTGAGCTCAAGGACTTACCTCCTCGTCTTGAGTGCGCGTTTTTAAAGGGAACTTCTAAGTTACCCATCATAATCACTAAAGACTTGAAAAGGGAGGAAAAAGAACAGCTTCTAAAGGTTTTAAAATCACATAAACGGGCTTTAGCTTGGAAAATATATGATATTCGAGGCATTGATCCTAATTTTTGCACCCATAAGATATTAATGGAAGATGATTTTAAATCGGCTGTTCAGCACCAGAGACGGGTAAACCCTAAAATCCATGAAGTAATTAAAGCAGAAGTTATCAAACTTCTCGATGTTGGATTGATTTACCCTATCTCTAATAGTCCTTGGGTGAGCCATGTTCATGTCGTACCTAAAAAGAGGGTATGACGGCAATTACTAATGAAAATAAGGAATTGATTCCAACAAGATTGGTCACGGGTTGGCACGTTTGTATTGACTACCAAAAGTTAAATGATGCCACCCGTAAAGACCACTTTCCTCTCCCTTTCATGGACAAAGGTTATGTGCGGTTAGCACGAATATGTATTCTATTGTTTCTTGATGGTGTTTTCTGGATACTTTCAATTTCTTTATTGATCCCTTAAGACCAAGAAAAAAAATACTACCCTTCACCTATCCTTGTGGAACATTTGCTTATTGAATAATGCCTTTTGGTCTTTGCAATGCTCCTGGGACATTCTAAAGGTGTATGGTGGCTATATTCCACGATATGATTGAGAAAACCATGGAAGTTTTCATGGATGAATTTTTGGTCTTTGGGGATTCATTCTCATCTTGCCTCTCCTATTTATATATGATGCTAAAATGGTGCGAAGACAACAATCTAGTTCTAAATTAGGAGAAGTGCCATTTTATGGTCAAAGAGGGCATTGTCCTCGGCCATAAGATCTCTAAAATGGTATTGAAGTTGATAGAGCTAAAGTAGATGTGATTGCAAAACTACCTCCTCCGACCACTGTTAAAGGGATTAGGAGCTTCTTGGGTCACGTCGGCTTTTATAGGAGATTTATCCAAGATTTCTCCAAAATAGATCGGCCAATGACCCACCTGTTGGAAAAAGACACTCCCTTCTTCTTCACTTTTGGGTGTCAATCTTCTTTTGAAATTCTTAAAAAGAAGTTGACTGAAGCTCCTATCCTTGTGCCCCCGGACTGGGGACTTTACTCGTTTGAGCTTTTTGTATGGTGGCTGTGCTAGTGATTTTGCCGTAGGAGCAGTTTTAGGACAAAGAAAAGACAAATATTTTAGGCCTATACGCTATGCTAGTAAGACCCTATCGGATGCTCAGACACATTACACCACTACGGAAAAAGAGTTATTAGCCGTGGTGTACGCGTTTGAGAAATTTCGATCTTACCTCGTCTTATCTAAGACCATAGTGTATACGGATCACTCAGCTTTATAATCCCTATTTGCTAAGCAAGATGCTAAGCCAAGATTGCTCTGGTGGATTCTCCTGCTCCAGGAATTCAATATTGAAATTCATGATAAAAAAGGAGCAGAGAATCTCGTGGCCGATCATTTGAGTAGATTAGAAAACCCTCATCAAGGGGGTCGTGTTGGAATGGAAATAAATGACAATTTTCCACATGAGACCCTAAATATGATATCTCTTAATCCCAATAATGAACCCCCATGGTTTGCCGACATCGCAAACTACCTAGTGGGTAATGTGCTTGTTAGAGGGATGTCATCCCAGCAGAAAAAGAAATTCTTTAAGGATGTTCGACATTATTTCTGGGATGACCCCTATCTCTTTCGGATTTGTGCTGATCAGATTATTCGGCGGTGTGTGGACGGGCAGGAAGCTATGGATATTCTCCAGGCTTGCCACAATGGTCCCACCGGGGGACATCATGGCCCGAACTACACCGCCAAGAAAGTTTTTGACTCTGGTTTTTTCTGGCCCACCATATATCGCGATGCCCATGACTTTGTCACACACTGTGACTCATGTCAACGTCAGGGAAAAATCTCACAGAGGGACGAAATGCCCCAAAATCCTGTTCAGATTTGTGAGATCTTTGACGTCTGGGGCATCGACTTTATGGGCCCGTTCCCGTCTTCACGAGGGAACCGATATATACTCGTGGCTGTCGACTATTTGTCTAAATGGGTTGAAGCGAAAGCGCTCCCCACTAATGATGCCCGAGTTGTTGTAAAATTCTTAAAATAATTGTTTTCTAGATTTGGAACTCCATGGGCCATTATCAGTGACCGAGGTACACATTTTTGCAACGATCAGTTTGCAAAAGTGTTAGCAAAGTATGGTGTGACACACCGACTTTCTACCTCATATCACCCTCAAACAAGTGGCCAGGTGGAGGTTTCTAATCATGGTTTAAAAAGGATATTAGAAAGGACAGTAGGCGAGCATCGAGCAAAATGGGCTGATAAATTAGATGACTCCTTGTGGGCTTTTCGTACCACTTTCAAAACACCTATCGGTTCTACTCCGTATAAACTGGTATACGGAAAAGCCTGTCATCTGCCCATCGAGCTCGAGCACAAAGCCTACTGGGCCTTGAAATGGGCTAATTTTGACTTAAAAACTGTGGGTGATCACCGAAAAGTTCAAATGAATGAATTAAATGAACTTCGGGATCAAGCCTACGAGAATTCTTTGATCTACAAGGAAAAGACAAAGAAGATACACGATGCTAAGATCAAAAACTGAGAATTCCATATCGGTGATCTTGTTCTTTTTAATTCTAGATTGAAGATTTTCTCAGGAAAATTAAAATCCCGCTGGTTCGGACCATTTACGGTTGCTAAAGTATTTCCATATAGCACCGTCGAGTTATCCCAACCTGACGGTCCTAACTTCAAAGTAAACGGGCACCGGATCAAACTCTACTATGGAGGGGACATCCCTGCTATGGATATCCCAGATCTTCATTTGTCCCCCAATGACAACTAAATTTGGGGGAGAGTCCAGCTAGTGACTCGTTAATAACGAAGCGCTTCTCGAGAGGCAACCCGTATCTTTTCTTCTTTTTATTTCCTATATAAATAAGTGTGTGATTTTTTAGCCCTAGTGTGGGGGTGTGCTTCTTTCTTTGGTGTATGGTACCGTTTTTGCAAGATTCCTTAAGATCGTGAAGACCCGTGTTTATTTTCAATCCTCCAATCGCCCGGTCTTCGATCTTCTGCTTATTTTGGAATCCTCTATCCTGATCATGTATATATGTATTGTGTTTCCTCTTTCACACTTGGAATTACTAGCATTTTCCTTTTTCATCCTTAAGTGTGGGGGTGGCACCCGACATTTTTGAACATTGAGGCCAATGTTCGGTTCTAAGTGTGGGGGATTTCTGCCAAAATGTGATCATACATGTGCCTGCTGTGCCCCCACAGAACCCTATTTTGACCTTAGTTTTTGCTTTATTTGCTTATATATATAAAAACATTTGTCTTAGTTATTGTTAGATATGTGAATAAGTAGGCCCGTAGAACTTAGGATATTTTAACTTGACCGAGTTTTAAACTTTAGCTTTCCCCTTAGCTTTCAAGACTAAGCGTTTGCTTAACTTTAAAATTTTGCAAAGAACAAAAATGATAGAGCTATATATAAGTTAGATGCTAAGCATGGAGTAGTTGGATCTCTTTAGAGCTCATAGAGGTTAATTGTGGCTTTTTGCTCCCACCAGCTTAATAAACGTTATATAATTGTTAAATAAAAAAAGTTACTTTGGTTTTTGCGATTCTTAGTTTAGATCCCTTCGTAAAGATTCTTTCTGGTGAAAGTAAGATACACATCGAGGTTCTGTCAGTGTTGTGGGAAAATAGGCTACCGATTCCTGACGGCTCCCTGATGTCTCGGAAGCTAAAAGACCACAGGACTTGAAATTTGGCTATAATAATAATAATAATGTAATAAACTAAAGCCGAAATAAGACCACTGCTTCTTGTCGGTTAGGACGCCCGTTGTTGCAGTCGTTTAAAGGTTGGAGGTAATAATAATAATAATAAGAACTGTGGGCTGATAAAAGTATACTGTCTCTGGTCAAGACTTGAAATTTAGCTATAATAATAATAATAATAATAATATTGTGATAAACCGAAGCCGAAATAAGACCATTGTATCTAGTCGGTTAGGACGACCGATGTTGCAGTCGTTTAAAGGGTGGAGGTAACAATAATAATAATTTTAATCCGAGACTGATAAAAGTTTGCTGCATATTGTCGGTTAGGACGCCCGATGTGTCAGTTGTTTAATGGACCGAAGGCTAATATTGTTGCATAATAATAATAATAAAGCCAAATTTCGACTCTGGAGTTATCTAAATAAAGCCTCTGTTTCTAGACTCGTAGTTGAGTTGTTTCGAATGAAATAAAAAGGATAACCCCTAAATCATGTGAAATTAGAACCCTAATGTGGACCTTATTCTCACTATATCGTCTCTTTAGGAAAGGATTTCAAACTAATTATGGTCTAAAACGAGCACTTTTATGATAATAAGGACATAATTTATTTGTCATCAATAATAATGATAATAAAATCCTTAGAGGATTTAGGAATAAGGGAGCTAAAAGTAGCTGCTGCGCTTACACAATTAGCATTTATGAGTAGTGTTAGCATTCAATTTTATATTTAGCTGTGATTTCATTTTAAGCTTAGTTTGAGGATTGTGAAAAGTCGAGGATGACGAATTCCCATTTTTAAAGCCTTTTAAATAATGTTATTTAATTTTTATCTTAGTTTTTATCTATTATTGAATAAGTAGTTAAAACGGGGGCGCTTTCGAAATAAATGATTTTTGAACCTTCTTAATAGACTTTTTTTGTTCTTATTTGATTGTGAGGGGTCATAAGTTAAAAGAAGATTAAATTATTTATTTCCGGGCGTGTTTTATAAACATTGCGTGTGGGACCAGCAATGGCTAAGTGTGGGGGAATTTGATGTGTGCTAAAACACACATCATTTATACCCCAGAAAACACTATTTAATCGGCAATATCCTCACATCCTCCTTAAAACACTAAAAAAATATGCTTAATGATCCATTTGCCAAATATTTTTGTCTTCTGTGTTGTTATGCTTTGCAGGTACAATCAGGAGGGTTAGTGAAGAAACAATGCAAAAAAAAAAAACGACGCTTTCAGTTAAGAATTAGAGGAAAACTACAAAGATTGTGGTCACATACTTTACCCGGGTATAACACTTTTGTCCATTTTTAAAAATTTTCGGGTTAGGTTTAAGCCAAAAACACCGAGTATCCATTTCACATTTGATCCCAAATCAGACTAATATTTCGTTAATCCTGAAAATTGTCTGATTTGGCTCAAATGTGAAATGGATACTCGGGTTTTGGCTCAAATGTGAACCAAAATTGTTAGATTTGGCTCAAATGTGAAATGGATACTCGGGTTTTGGCTTAAACCCGCAAATTTTTAAAAAAATGGACCAAAAGTGTTATACCCTGTAAAGATAGTGGACCAAAATTGTAGTTTTCTCTAAGAATTAAAGACGTTTACGCGTTTTTCGAGATCAAGACGAAGTCGTTAATATTTCCCGAGCATGCCATTGGAAAGAGCACGGAAATTCAAGTCAAACGGTGCCTTCAACTTTTATTGGGCCGACCCGACACCATTTATATGGGTCGGACCGACCCATATTTATTAAAAGATCATGATTCAATATACTTAATAAATAGTTGATGTCTTTCCAGCCTACGTCCAAGAGATTAACACATGCCTAAAGCATACTCAGCCCATCACCTTGCTCGGCCCAAATCTGATTATTTCCAAGCCCAATTCAAAGAGGAAAAGAAAGGCCCAAGTGGATTTATGCTTTGTTGTTACGTAAGATATAAAAAAAGGGGAGAGCAGCAGATGAAATCTATCTATCTTATCTTTTCATTATTTTATTTTTTTTGTTATCTTTAGTTTTTTGTTTTTCAATTTTAGGAGTAGAATAGATAGAATAGAATAGGTATACCAACAGGTTTTTCTCCTTTCTTTTGTTTTCGTAAGGTCAGATTGTTATCATTTAGTTTTAATTTGTAATGAACCATTTTATATATGGAAGTTTGATTTCGGGTTGTGTGGTTATTGATTGATCGAACAAGTTTAAGAATAGATTTCTACAGTGAGTTTCCAAATGATATTTATTTATGGATCGAAGGTTGGACGAGTTACCCAGGTTTGGGTTTATTTAGAATCGATTGATGTCATCTTTAGTTTGAATGGTTCGTTTGATTTGTTATTTCGTGGTCAGCTTTTTGATTCGAATATAGATTTGCACTTCGTTTTACATTTGTTGTTGGATTAGTGGTTCATAGCTTATTTTGGTATTTTGGTTAGTAGCATTATTTACGTTTGGAAATTATGGCGTTATGGATTGGGATTTGGATTAGTTTGGTTTTATTTCGCACTATAGAGTATGTGTTCATATCTATTGTCTCCAAGTCACGCCGAGCTAATTCCGGGTTTCATCTTTTCGTTATCTTTTTATTTATCTATGTTTATAATTATTGCTATGTTTAGATTAGTTATGATTATTCTCAACACTGGGAAGTCGTGACTGATACTGGCTCCGAGTAGTTTCGAACTCAAAACTACGAGACTTGGTCCGCAGCCCATTGCAAGAGGAAACAAAAAATAGATCAAGCCCAGAAGCAACAGTCCGACTAAACTTCGGTCCGCGAGGCAACGAAAGTACTCCACCCCCGCGCCACCAACAAAGAAAGTGCGGAAAGGAAAACGGACGACCTCCAGTATTATTCCGGTAGACATCGGAAAGAATGTTTTCGGTACTCTCAACGGCAACTTGCAGAGACTTGGAACACTCATGACAGACAATGACTGGCGCAATCATCGTCCGTGATAGGCTGGGCAGTCGCGATGTCCACAGCAGGCTTGGACAAAGGCGCTCCCCGAGTGAAAGTCCTCCAAGTTCGGACTCCGAGGACAGTCGGCGCAAGCGCCGCAGAAGAGTAAGCTCGTCCTCAGAAGACTCCTCGGACAACAAGGACGCAGAAACGGGACACTGGAAATCCAAGAACAAATATCGTGAAGACGAAGACGAAGATATGTCCCGTCCATGGCGTCGCCAAAAGGTCGACGCATTTACGCGGCGCATTAGCGATTTTCCTCATAGGATAAGGGGGAAAAGGCCATGCCTGCTACGTAAAAACTATTGAGGGGACAGGTGATCCCTGACGACCTATACTAAAATCTTCGAATACGCGCCACTATTGAAAACTTGGCCACAACCCCGTGTGGATGCCACATGTTCAATTTCCACGTTTAGTAGAAACGCGCAGGAAACTGGTTCAACAAACTACCACACACCCTTGTCCCCCACGCAGAACATTGATCTAGGTTTGAAGATTTGCGAAGGCATTCCGCTTAAATGTACTCAAAAAAGGAGGAAGTGTGGCCAAGAACACCTGTCGGCTTGCCAGGGTTAAACAGCGCCATGCAATGGATCCAACAAGCTCCCACGTATAGCGCTATAAAGGACGAATGGGCATACGACGTAAAGGCGTGGCCCCGAATTCGTCAAGAATCCAGGGTTTATGAAATGGGAATAAATAACCCAAACTTATCAAAGGTTGAATGAAGGTTCCCCCAGAACCATTGAATGAGTTTGATGAAACGCACAAGTCCCTCAATCAAGGAGAAGCCGGCCGCCTGCGACAGCAAAAAGGCTAACTCAAACAACAGGGTCACAGAACAGTCCAGGAGACAAGATCCAATGAACCAGAGTAGCAGGTCGCGAACAACACTATACCGCGGTCATAGTGTCTGGCTGGGGGAACGACAAGTACGCCCCACTAACAATGACCCCAAAGCGATACTCGCAACAGAGGGTGCAAACTTCCCGAAACCACCAGCCAATGCGCACTCAGAAGAGCAACGCGTGTAATGGATACTATGAGTATCATAGCAGAAGGGCCCAACTACCCAATGAGTGCGTCCAACTCGCGCCATCTAATTGACAAATTGGTAAAGGAAGGCAGATTGAATCACCGGTTAAGAACAACAAGTGAAGGGAAAGATAAACAAAGGAGCGGAAGGCACAGAAAGAACGCACCTAGAGACAAGGCAACACCATCTATATGTTGCAGTCAGGCACGAAAACTAACACAAAGTCAGCCAAACATTTCGCTGGAAGTGTCTTCTCTTTTTTTTTTTGATATTGAGTTTCCCCACTTACTGCGGACAACGCAGTGGTGGAGCCACTTACCATCGATATAATGCACAGCGGGTTAACGACATTTCCACCGCATGAACATTGATGGAGGAGCATCTGCAGACATACTGTGACGAACAATTGCTCCAAAGACTGCGCCTTGAAGTATAAAAGCACAGTTAAACCCGGCCACGGACGTCGTTGACCTCTTCACGGGAGAAAAAATTGGCCCATGGGCAAATACGATTACCGGGTTAATGTATGGCAATAAGGAGCAATCCACAAACTAGCCTTGATGAATTTTATTGTGATCAGAACACCAACGCCATACATGGGCCAAAAAAAAAAAAAAAAAAATTATTGGAAGACCAGAATCTCTAGCGATACGCGCGGTCCCCCATTCCACTTGCCCACGAAACCAGGATGCTAAAATTCATCCGTCGAACAAAGGCGGAATTATCACCAGCTACAACAAGCCGACCGGCCCCACCTAAAGAAGCACAACACAGTCACATGTGACGTGACGCAGACTCAAGACAGAGCACGGCAACCAAAGTTTACAAACTTGAAGGTCGCCTATTCATACCCAATTACCCAGGAGAAGCAAGAAGTAATCGAGCGGGGGGTCGCTGTCTGAACGGGTAGGGCGGCTGTTGTTCGCACTCTTGCAAAGAAACCTCGGTATCTTTGCATGGGAACCCAAACACAAGACTGTGTGCCCATGATCGTCACAGAACACACGTTGAAAATCCGACAAGGATACTCCATCTCCCTCAGTAAGGCAGAAAAAACCCGGGCAAGCTCTAAGAGCGCGCATAAAGGCCAGTTCTAGGAGGAGGGTACATAAACTAACGTGAATGCCAGGTAACATGCGAGAAGTCTATTACCATGACAGCTGTCTCCAACCCGGTTATGGTCCAAAAGAGCGATGTAAAGCTGGCGGATTTGCTTGGACTTCACTGACCTTAACAAAGCTGCCACCAGACTGCTATCCACTACCTGGAGATAGACTGGAAAGGGAGTCCTTATGCGGATACCCCTTCAATTGCCTTTCTTGGACGCAATACAAGGGGTGATCACCAAATCCAAATGGCCAAGGATTGAACGAGGAAAAGACCGGCCCTTTCACACAAGTCAAGGTGTCTATTGCATATAGAGATGCCTTTTGCCTAAGAGAATGCGGTGGCCACCTACCACGACTGGTAGATAACGCTTTCGAGGCAATGTGCCGCAACTGGAAGTCTATGGTCGATGACCTTGTTATAAAAGGAGCCACAAGTTACCGAAGACGAGTTTGGTTGCGCGACATTGTAGAAACTTTTAGGGCCTGCGAAAATCATATGATCTAAATCCTAAAAAAGTGAACCTTTTTGTGGCTAACTTTAGCATGTTTCCTTAGGATACATGTGATAGAACCTGACGTCATACAAGCGTTCCAAAAAAAACAAAAAGCTGTACCTCCAACTTCCCACCTTCACCGCGCAAGGGATGAAAGAAGTCCAGTCGTAAGAATTAGGAAGTTAGCCGGTTTTGAACAGGTTCCTATCCAAGTCAAGCACAGACAAGTCACTCCCCATGTTCCAAATGCTCAGAGTTACGAAGAAGGAGACTTCCGATGGACTACAGCAGCAGAATAAGCTTTCACGCAGCTCAAGGCCGCAAATAGCTATACAAGTCCACGCTAGTCCCGCGACCGCTGACCAGGAGGAGTTAATTACTATTTATCCGCGACGGCATAGGATGGGGCAATTAGCGCCGTTGCCTACTGACAGATAGGACTCCCGTACAAACACCGGTAACTTCGTAAGTAAAAGCACTTAAGGAAACGGAGATCAATATAGCGCAATGGAGAAAGCTGATTCCTGGCGTTATTATTTGCCGGGCCAAAAGACTGCGCAGATATTCCCAAGCTCACCCAATAGTGGTAATCACAATCCACCCATCAAACAGTTATCCTCAAGACGCCTGATGCGGTGGGCATTGCAAAAATGGGGCGTGTATGCTAGGGGAGCATAACATCTCTTATAGACCACGCACCGCAGTGAAAGGACAGATACTGGCGGATTTTCTCATCGAAAAACCAGAAACCGATGCTGTACTCCCCCAGAGCGAAGTAAAACTCCAAGAACCATGGATCTTATTCATCAGGATGGATCGTCATGCGTGGGAACGGGTCGGGCGCAGCTCACCTCCCTAACCCGGAAGGAATGGAATTCACCTTTACGCACTTATATAACTACCACACTAGCGGCTTTTGAATTCACAGCCACAAACAAAAAGGCGGAGAACGAAGCCCTAATTCGGACTACGCAATGCAGCTCGAATGGGTGAACGTAACCTATAACAAATGAGGACTCACCGTTTAGTAGCCAACCATGTGTAGGTCAAATATGTTGGCTAAGAAGACAAACATGATCAATACCTCGACAAGTACCAAGTCGCTAAATCCTGGTGGCCTAAATTTTGATAGATTCACCATTAGGCAAGTTCCTAGGGTTGACAACAAAAAAGCGGAAATGCCATATTAGATTCGCATCCACAAGCTTCGCAAGCGACATACCTATCAAAGCAGGCGTTGGTCCGAAATCTTGAAGAACAAATCCATCTCGTGAGATGGAGATATCTAACGGGTGCTAGAATAAGCATGATCCTACGTGATGACCCCTATCATCATCGCATTCATAAGCAAGGGCATCGCTCCCCTCATTTAATAAAAGGATTGCCCGGCGCATACGCCGCACGTGCGCAGAGATCGAACTTAGGAAATGTGTATACTCTATCGACGTTCGATCCTACAACCAGGCTCCCCCTGATGCGTCGGACCTAGTTCAGGTAGACTATGTGCTCTTTTCGCGTCGAGATTCATGCGGTTCATAGCAGTAAGCACTTCAGTACAGACATCTGGAAGTAGCAAGAGCCTTAATGTCTGGGTACTACTAGCCCCACCATGGCAGCCGCGATCGCTCGGACATGATAAAAGGAAATTCAATGATTGCCAAGATGCCATAACCAATCCCGCGCCAACCACAACATGATCTAACACCCATCAACCACACCATGGCCATTCCATAAGTGGGGTACGACATCACTGGTCCTTCCCTGTTGCCGCTGAGGATTGAAATTCCTTATCGTGGCTATATACTACTTACTAAATGGTGATCGTGGCGAAAGCGGTCGCCACAACACCTAGGGAATGTAGTAAAACGATTATTTTGGGTATAACATATGTGTTCCGTTTGGATACCTGGATAAGATAAGTTTTCGGACAATGGGAAACAATTCTGTGGATCACCCGTTCAAAGACTGGTGCGCGGATTATATTACACAGCCGTTTTGCGTCGTTAAACACCCACAAGACCAATGGTGGTGAGCGCGGGCAAAACGAAGTCCTAGGCGAATGGAATCAAAGCGCGCCTGGATAGACCAATAAGGTAGGTGGGTAGAGAATTGTCACATGTCCTTAGTGGGCACATCGCACAACAATCAAAGTTACACAGGGATCATTCCCTACTCTCGTGTCTAATGGGAACCGGAAGCTCGTTATACCAGCAGAAATCGGAATGCCAACAATTCGTACCGCGGAGGTCAATAATCGCAACCAATGACGACGAGCGATGTATATGACTTGACATATTAGAGAAAGGCGCGAAACAAGCAGCCATACGTGAGGAAAGCAAAGTTAAAAAAATTAAGATACTATGACGCGTAAAGTTGCGAGGAGTCTCATTTAGATCAGGAGACTTCGTGTATCGTGATAACGACCAAAGCCACGCGGAAGACACAGGAATGCAGGGACCAACGTGGGAAGGACTCCTACGAGGTTTACGGAAGCACGTGGAAAAGGAGCAAACAAGCTGCGTGACATGGAAGGCGTGAGTGCCCCGCACGTGGGAATATCTGCAATCTCAAGAAATGCTAATCTTTAGGGAATGCTCACTGGTATATGCGTACTTATATATTTTTAAGACAAATGTTTTTATTTTTGCAAATATTAAATTAAATGTACCGCGGTTTTCTAGCAAACCGCGACACAATCACTTTACATGCTTATTGTGAGTAGCTATTTATGATCAATATTGTGTTACTATTTATTCTGTGCCGAACCGTCGTGCAAGCACTCTAATTACCCTAGAGCACGATGGAAAAGATGAGTAAAACCTTACTAAATGAACGTTGAGTAAGAGGGTTGCAAACCCATCCACATTGATCATGAATCCATATATAAACACACTTTCTCTCAAGACATGGAGTGAGTTTTAAATGCTGCATTCCACTATGGATGCTCTGCAGCCACACGGTGCAAACGTTTAAACAAATTAGGAGTCAAAACTTTTTACTTCTTGATATGGATAAAGCGGTAACGCCCCGCATGTTAATTGTAATGTTCTAACCATACAATAAACTAGAATATTTTGCAGTCATGAACTTTTGTAATGACTAATGTCACAACAATTTGACAAATAGCACATCACAAAAAAAAAAAAAAACAAAAAAAACACGTCTTTCATGCAAAGGCAAATATAGGTGCACAAACATATTGTCAACTTTTTATAACTTATATTGTGTGCGTACAATCGCACAAGCCCCACAAACAAACAACCCAGACTATGGGCCCAAATGATAACTTTTTACAAAAGAACCCTGAGTTTGATTAAACAAAATTGCCAACTTACACAAAAAATGATACGTTGCACCAGAAGAAAGCCTAGATGCAAGTGACGACGACTTGCTCTGAACATCCAATTTTGGTGACGCAGCATCTCCAGCCTCCTTAAAGCTTCCCCAGAAGTTTCCTATCTTTAGGTGACACAGTCGCCACCGCTAACTGGGTCTGGTCATCAGAACCGGGGGATTGCGCGCACCAACACCGGCATATTATTGCCGTTTCCTCTCACCCCTTGCTTCTTAGCAAGCCTATTGCGTGGGCCTCTAAAGACTCCTTCAGCAAAATCTCCTTCTTAAAGTGAAAAAGGATTAAGATTGTCACGCGACTGGGCAAAGATAGGAACCTGCAGTTTGCCCCACGTCCGGCTTGAGAAAGTAAGCTGACGGCTAGGGCCTAGCGCCCTCGTGGCATGCCTAGCAAGTTAACCCCGCCACTATCACACATCTATGGGGTAAATCTGGTCACGCTTCAGCTGTCAATATGACAGCTCTGAACATTTCATCGTCCCATCAACAGCAACAAGCTTCTTATATGCATTATCATTATATCCAGGGTAACCGTGTGTGGCAGCGACTGTCAGCATCAAACTTCTTTTCATGCAGTTCCACCACCCTTCCGCCTTACCACTGCCAATGCACACTTCACAACATCCCCAAAGGACTGCTTGACCTCCTGAGATTCCAAAGCGCTCATGGCAGCCAGGCATAGACCATGGCTTATGAGCCACTTGCGCTCAGTAATAGCGAACAACATGTGAGGGTAAAGCTCCCCATCATACTCAATGCTGAGCTTGCGTAACTTCTCCTCCTGCTTCTCCAACAACTCCTCCACTCTTTGGCGAAACTCATCCAGCCCAGCAAAATGGTTGTTCTTATTCCCCTCTAAATACTTCACAACCCAGTGACAACTTGCCTTGTAATCAGCAGAATTTGCGCGCTCTTGCTCTACCTTGACAAGCAGTGCCATTTTTTCCTCGGCAAGCTTACTGTGTCATAAGACGCATCGCGAGACTCTGGCCTCATCCAGCTGAATCTGCCAACTGTGTCTTCAGCAGCATATCTCTCATCCTTCTGTACACTCTGGCTGGTTCACACTAGCAAACCTTTGCTCTCGAAGCTGCGCCACCAGCGCGGCATGCTACGCATGACCATAACAAACTCCTCCATAAGCATATCCAACTGCATAAAGCCCTCAAATTCATTGGGACCTTCACCCGATCCCATCCTTGATATGTCATCACAGTCAAGGGACTAGTCTGGGGTGGGGACTGTACAGCATGCGTCACCGGCGCAGAGGAATCGCTAATAGCCTCGACACTGCGCACAAATAGCAAACAACCAACCAATAATGAGGATTCACATTACTGTTTATTATGATTGCGTACATAAACACTATTACTAGGACAGACATAGAGGTAAATTACTTACTTGGGGAGGAGGTCCTCGTCACCTCTTAGCAACAAGCTGGTGGCGCAGCCGGTGTTCTCTCCTCAGCGATGTATCTATCTCACAGACAAATGACGCACCCCTTTTGAACGTGCACGGCGCTGTCACTACTGGTGCCCTCTTTCTTGCGTTTCAACCCAAGTCAACTTCTCCATGCCACACTTTCAGTCCCCTACGTACATCAGCATCCTCTAAAGAACTAACGCTTGTTGAGTCTAGCCTGGGGGGTCTCCACAGTTGCACCTGGTACACTGCGCAGTGGTGGTGGGTGCTAATACATCATACCTCTTAACCTCTGGTTGCTCAGCACAATTCCATTTGTGCGCCCATGCGGTACTTTCAACAGGCTCACTCACCATTCTCTTAAAGTGCGCACCCTCCTCGGTCACCAGCTTGGGCTTACTCAAATTAACTACGGCTAAACAAATCCATTCTGCGCAACAACAAATCGAAAACAAAAAACAAATGGTTACATAGCTTAAATAAGAAAAGAGAAGCTTACACTACGAACGAGGAGAAGAAGGCAAGCACCCCCACTGCCGTCATCGCTATAAACGTCAGCACTTTCCTCTGGGCTTTTGGAAATAATTACTAACTAATGGCCCATGTGGCATAGATAGGCTATTCCGAGGATTGCGTTGATAGGGAAATATACAGTTCTCATTTTATAAGTTCCGCATCCTCCATAACTAATAACGAGACCCGGGGGGTGGACGCCTCATCCCTCGGCAATGAACCCCTGAGTATAGAATGCGAAGATCCCAGGGAAAACAACGCATCATCTCCCCATAAGAACATCTCCCTCTAAACGCCTTAGCGCGATCTAATTTTTTGGTATAGCACTGCAAACGACCCGCGCGCTTGGAAATTATCCCCATACCGTTTGACCAAGAGGTGTGATAGAAGCGGCGGAACAAAATAGACAGTGGGATGAATTGCAATAGCGGTCAATTACCACGAAATTGTTATTTTTTTGCCGCGCCTATCAGTGCAATTGGAAATTATGCAAAGACATAAAAGGAGATAAATAATTTTCAGGACGTTGTCACATAAACAACGAAAAGGGTACACGTTGATTGGCAAAACTCAAAGAACCGTGTTTGTATACCCCAACCTCCCCTCTGGGAAAACGCTATACTCACACTCGCAGCCTGGCACAACCTGTTCAATGCGAATGGGATGTAATACTACAGATTGAACTCACAGAAGTTCTTCCATCTGTTATTCAGATGTAAAATCATAATTTGCAACACCATGATTTGCGAAGCAAGGGTTTGGATGCGCAACGCTCGTATTAACTTGTGTCTGATTTTGATGATTAATGGAAGCTTATCAATGGTGTGGAAGAAATTTTTTACTTTGCATAACAGTGCAATTGAGGCGAACCCTTGTATAGGGCAAGTCGTTTACCCAGGAGACACGACGCCGGATGAGGAACACGTGTCCCCACTTGTCTAATCGTGTTGTAGGGGTGAAACGTATAACCATGTTCTACTACCGATCTCACGAATTACGAAGTGCATTTTTTGCGACTCAAGTTGACCAGATTCATTTGTAGGGCGGGACAATTTCTTGTTCTTCCACAATCCAGCCATCTAGGTGGATATTTAACCCGCGACTATTTTGTATCTATGCATCCGCGGATCTTACCAAGCGCATACTAGCTTGGGGGGACAATGATGACGTATAGTTCAACCCTCGGGTCATGACCCGACCCACGAATAGTACTTATACCCAGGCCCATGATGAAATGGCCATATAGACATCAATAACGGGCTTCAATGCCCAAAAGGTAACTGGCCAATGTGGAAGCCATGACATATGGGCTATCACTACGAGGATTTAGGCCATGAGGCCCAACTAGCGCACACGGCCGGCAGGTATCTATGAACACCCTTACGAAACGAGTCATACTCATGAGGTGGACCCGCTAGTTACTAAATAACGGCGAGACCTCATGGTTACTAAATAACGGTGAGAACCTCCAAATCGATACTAACCTAATTAAAAGTACAAAGCCAATATGGTTTGGTGGTATATAGAGAGCACCTCGACTCTCATCTAAGGTACGCCCTCATAACCCTAACTTTCTACTAAAACCTAAACCGATTACTTACTCTCATGCCGGAGGATAATCGTGGGAGACAGTCCCACGGTAAGCCTAACGGCGCAGCTTTGTTTTCTTATGCGCAAGTCCTCATACATTCAGAGACTTAATGATACAGATACCAGAGAGCCTAACAGATTCCGTATTTCACGACCTAATTCGGACCTAATCAAGAGAGCGTCCAACTTTTTGTATCAACAACGTGTTCCGCCATCGATGACCGTCCGATGCCACATGTTAACCGTCGTTGTCAACCGTAGACCGGTGGCATTTTTGGTGGTGGTGTCCCGTTGACGGTGCGGAACAGTTATCCTGCCAAGTGCACCACTTAGGTGGTGGCATCCTAATCATTGGATTGTAGGTTCTGGTACGAGGATACAAGTCTGGTATGAGGATGCAGGGTTGTCAGGATCAGTACAAGGTTCGGAAAAAGAGGCTTCTAGAAGGCTGACGTGGCGAACTCTCATTGGTGGATCAAGGAATGGCAGTGGCGGTTACTAGGTGGGGAATCCCGAGGCAATCATTAGCCAATTATTAGCTGTCAAAGGACACGTGTAAGCTGGTGATTGGACAAGACACGTTGATAGATCTAGAGAACCTTCCTGGAACTTTCGTCACACGCTCCTCCATATTTAAATTACAAAATTGACCCTAATGTGGGTTGGGCTATAAATAGCCTCATTTGGACGCAACAGACAAATGTTAGATTTTAGTTTAATTCATAGTAGTAGTAGGTGTAGATTTAGGAGTAGGAGTAGAATAGTGTAGCTTATTTTGGTATTATTGTAAAAGCTTTTATAGCTTATCTAGCTTATTGTAATCAACTCTTTTTAGCTTATTAATGAAGATGTTTTGAAGATTGAAGTGACTTGAGCTTATTCTTTTTCTAATCCTCTATTTTCTTTTCTTTTCTTTTTAAGCTTACTTTGAGCTTATTGCTTAATAGCTTATTATCTCTTAATCACCTAAGCTTCTATAGCTTATTTCACTTGGCTTATTTTCGGATCTACTTTTCATATAGCTTTCGAATAAGATTATTAAGGGCTTAATCGATTAGCTTATTAGATTATTTCATGTTTTATTTTTTTAGATCTAGCTTATTCAATTTAGTTTTCAAATAGATCTAGTTTTTATAAAAGTTTTTTTTAAATAGCTTATTAGTCTAGATCTACTAGCTTTAGCTTTTCTATTCCAAAATACTTAATATTTTGAAGTTAAAGTCTTTAGCTTATAGCTTATTCATATTGCTTAACCATTGTTTGAATTGTGATTTGGTGTATTCGATTATACTCATGAGGCGATGAGCTTATAGTTATTATAAACTAGTTTCACTATTAAAGTTCCAAGCTTTTTAAGTTTTTATCTAGCTTATTAGTTAATAAAGCTCAAAACTTTATTAATTAATTAGTGAAATAAAAACTAATAAAGTCTTAAACTTTAAAAGTTTAATTAAGTTTATAAGAGCGGGAGGTTTAATTCGCTTTGTTCTCATCAATCGGGTTCTACTTTCTCATCTTTTTCACTCTTTATTAGTAGTAGCTTATTTAGTGATTTGATAAAAAAAATGTTTATGTTTGCTTTGTTGATTAGTACTAGCTTAATTGTTATGATTAGTAAGTAGTTTATTAGTGCTTGCTAAGTGATTAGTGGATTGGAAATTAAGTGTGGATTGTAAAAAGGTTTGTTAATTAATAATCTTCGATTATTTAGATTTGTAGTTTGAATGTTTTAAAGGGCAAAATCCGGAAAAATAGTCAAACGACACATCTAGTAATTAATATCTTTTTAAGAAATTTTTGTCAAAATAAACCAACGTTGTGAGATAATTATCTTTTCTAAGGAAGTTAATTCGTTAAGTAAAACCTTAATTCACACTTGAGGAACTAGTTTAGTAGTTTTTAAAATTTAGTGTTAAATCAAAAATCAAAATTAAAAGATATTCAAGCATTAAATTGGAAACATTTTAGTGAATTTTAAATTCGTCCCTCGTTGGGACACGACATCCGGAGGATTATCTATTACTTTTCCTAAAGTAATTTTTATCTGACGTGATTACTAGGAACGAATCACTGAACAATAAACCTTTGTTTGTTAAAAAAATATAACCTTACAATTGGTATGGATAGGGTGGACAATGGAAGCTTGGAGAACTGATGGCATTAGTGCTTTAGCTAGTATTCTTGGTAAGCCATTGATTATGGATAACATGACTGCTAGGAGATGTCAATTTGGTGAAGAAAGGATGGATTTTGCAAGAGTGCTGGTAGAGTTTGATGTGGTGAAGGCATTCAAGGAGAAAATTGAAGTACAATATAGGGATATGAATAATAATAAGAAAGGGTCAAAGTATGTGAATGTGGAGTATGAGTGGAAACCATAAATCTGCTCACATTACCATGTTTTTTGACATAATTTTTCTAATTGTACTAAAAGGGAGAGAAGTGAAGAGGAGATAGTTATGGAAACTAAAAGGAAATAGGAGTTAAGTAGGTAGAGGATTGAGAAAGCTAGGAAAAGAATTAATTCTGTTAATGTTATGGGAAACAGAAGGTATGGGGATAAAAAGCAATATAATGAAGGAAGATTTTATAACATAGGAAAAAAG
>BQNB010128405.1:0-19284 GCA_026074375.1 Tanacetum coccineum
CATTCGGTAACTTCTTATAATTCCCTTCCAAACTTTTCCTAAACTTCATTAACCTCCCATCCACTTCTTTCTCCTTAACACTCTTCTCAACCGAACCAAAATCCACATCATCGTCATCATTAACCAACCCTCGTCTGTTTGCCTCAATCTTTTCTTGCCTACTAGCTTCCCTCGCCATTTCTCATATTTCCACTATCCTATCATCCATTTCCATCATTTTACACTCATTTTCTGTTAAATCTCGATTTACGCCTAAATCTGAAACCCTACTTTTTTTCTCAGCTTTTTCGCTCCTACTACTCGACTTCTCACTTTCCTCAAAAATCTCTTTCGACCCGAATATCAAAACATCACAAAAACGCCCCAATCAAATAAAAACCAATTTTCAAAAAAGACTTAGTTTCAAGATTCTTGAAAAAAACACCATTTCCAAAACCCATTTAATTCCATCTCTGAAAACTTGTTTTCTTCATCTGGGTGTTGTTGAAATGGGTCTTTTTGGGGGAACGTCGGGTTTTATCCGGTCAAGTCTTAGGGTCGGGTCGGGTCCGGATAGGGTTAAAGGGTTTTGAGGATTTTGTGACGGAGGCGATTATGGCGTTTGTAACGTGATGTGTAGGAGGATGGGAGGGAGGAGGATGTGATGATGGATTTTCCGGTGAGCGGCGGAGTGACGGCGGTGGTGGTGACAGAGCCGGAGATACCCGCCATTGGGGTTTTTTTGAATTTTTTTTGGTTTTGGTGTTTCTCGTCTAAAAAAGTAGTAAGGGGCGCTCGGTTCAAATGGGTGATTAGAATGGGAAAGGCAATAGACATACTAAATAATGAGTATTATATTATTATTGGTTTTGTTTGGTTGACACAACTTTATAAAACACGCTTGTGTAAAACAACATTTCAATTATTTATATCTGAAATAAGATTTATATTTATTTACTTTAGTTTGACATAAAACCTTAATATTTGACATTTAAATAATAAACGAGATTTGTATTATTTATACGAGCGTCATGTGATAAATTTTGGTGAATTCCATGACAAAATATCAAATATTATAAAAAAAATTGTGGAGATTTTAAACTGCATTTTATCGAAAACCATTGAAATATCCTAAATATAATAAAGACCACTGTTAATAAAATCATATAAAAATATGATTTTTAGTAGGCAAACAGCAAAATGAAAATAAAATAAAATACAAGTGCCTATAAAAATGAAAGGCAGTTACATCATTATATGGGGTAATCAATACTATTACCCTCAATTTGTTGAGTAACGAGGCGTGCCCACCCGTGCGTTGCACCGGGCTTGGTCTTTAAGAAAAATTGAAGTTTTTCTTATGTGAAGCATCGTATAACTTCATACGTGTGCACTACTTACCATCGTCTGATGCATCGCCAAGTTTGACTATAGTATAGGAGCTGACCAACTATCGTCTCTTTCGTTAAGCTCATCCATCTTCTTTAGCTTCTGCTTGAACTCGTGTCAAATGGCCTTTGCTTTTGATGCGGCCTTTGCAACTATAAATGCAAAACCCTAACACACGACTTTAGGGTGTGCTTAACCATATTTATGAAACCCTAATCATAAAAGACGATTTTCAAAAGCCAAGAATAGCAGCAAAGATCAAGAAAAGTTCTTAATCACAAAGGAAACATCTTTTAATTATCTTATACTTTAAATGCGCGTTCGGTTTTTGGTATCATTCGTTAACTCGGTTATTTTTCCTTAATCGTTAATCTATGAATTTGTATTTGTATTCATTACAATGGTTATCGGCTAATACCTTTAGGTATTAGTCATGTTTATGAAAGTTTAATGTTTGGTTTGTTTATATCGATTACCTCTTTTTTTTGTCTTATGTATATCAATTTATACTCGTTTATGTTTGATTATGTGTTTAATCTATGAATCAACTAGATCTAGCGATACGGACCAAGTAGGCTAGAGTCTGGGATAGATCTACATACAATTTATGTGTGACTTGGATCAATAGGACTACAAATTCATGTTTCTAGTGCTTCCCAAGACATAAAGAATGGTAAGACTAAATGGTAGGTTAGGATCTACAAATGCATTCTAGTTCCCTGCTTGGATTCACTACCGGCAGTAGACTACCAGCACACATATAACGTTTGAACATAAGTTAGTAGAGTCTCGTTGAGCTAGGGCTCGATAATCACCATTATTGTTCCCCAAGATAGATTATAACCAACCACAAATACTTTATGTTGATATGCCTAATTGTGACAGAATTAGCATGTCTGGGTTTTAGGAAGAAGTCTCACCTAAATCTAAGAATGATATATCAGACAATAATAAGACAATCATTGCACTAATAAACAAACCTACGTTTTTATCTAGATTAATCATGGTTAATACAATTTCATTATCATAGGCTTGCACCGCTCCTCTATCTTCTGATTATTTGCTTTTGTGCATTAGAGTAACGTAAGTAGGTTTAAGTCACCAACAAACCCTGCCAGTCTCTCAGACTCAAAACCCCCTTATCTGTTAGAATTAGGATTAACTTAGGTTTAGCATAGGTTTAACATAGAATAGAATAACTTAGAACTAACTTAGATAACTAAAATACTGATAGACGTAAGAATTAAGTTCTCGCTCTTAGTGATCAACACCCTACTTACCAACGAAGCTACAACTCATTGGGTACACTGCCTGTTAGTGTTGTTTTAGGTAAAGTCGGCAAAATATAATTAGTAAAACTTGATACATAAATAATACCTACACACAACGACACATCAAGTTTTTGGCGCCGATGTCGAGGAGTAAAATTTTTAATTCTTATTTTTATTAGTATTCTTAGATTAGCTTGCATTGTCTAATTTGCATAATTATGTGTTTGATTAAATTTTCTGCATTGTGTGTGTTTTCGTTGTTACTGTTCTGATCGATCAATTGATACGGCGTATCCTAACAATTGGATACGGCGTATCACCTTTCGACACAGATACATCGTATTCTGTTCAACAGATCGATACAACGTATTCAATCAATTGAATGCGGCGTATCGATCATCTCATACAGCAGCAGACTTAATTTTTCGTATTCCGTTCTTATTTTTTGCTTTTTGTGTTCTATTTCTTCATATCATATCTTGCTGATACTTTTGCCCCTGTTTCAGGAAGTGCATGACCAGGAGTTCAACCAAGAAGCTCATCACTCCTTACGACAATCCTAAACAGAAATTTCGATCATCAAGGAAGCTCGTCAGGACACCGAATCTTGACTATTTTGATTCACCAAAATACGACTTATTTTCTCATCACGAAGATCAATTTGAAGAAGAAGAAACATAAACAATGGAGCCAACTATGGAGGAATACATGATTAAGACCCGAGATGACTACGGGTCAGGAATCGTTAGGCCTAAGATCGATGATAAGGCCCACTTCAAGTTGAAGGGTTAATTTCTCAAAGAATTGCGTGACAACACTTTCAGTGGATCGGATAATAAATATGCTAACGAACACATTGAAAAGGTTATTGAGATCCTTAATCTTTCAATATGTCTTATTGTTTGATTAATCTTTGTTCTTCGCTTCTCTTTAACATGCTAGGCTAGATCTTATAGTGTATGCTTATGATTGCATGTGAATTAGTTTGTAGTTCCTTTTAATATTGCTTCTTGTTGATTGGTGTGCGCGAATATCGATTATCACGGTTATCAGTCCTTCATAGACCTTATCCAGTCTGTGGTTGAGTACCGCTTAAATCATTGTAATGCTATGTTTTGTCCTCTTTGGGCCTGGTTAGATCTTCATTACTACCTTACTTCGGGCTTTGCTTTAATCGATGGATGGCATGGGATGGTGGGGTGGGGGTAGGGGGGGTTCGATCGGATTGTTAGTGTGTCTCAATTTGCTCTTCCAGTAGGGTGACGGGCCTAGTGTATGTGGGGAGCATTCGCGTAGGTCGTGGATGAGTGGTTCGGATTCTGTGGGTGGGTCGTGCGTGGGGCCGACTTATGAGTGGGGTAGGCTGGTGGGGAATGGTGGGGGTTATTTCTTTTTGTTTCAATGAGTTTTCGGTTGGGGTGAGGAGGTGGTGTGGTTTTTATGTTTGAGTGTTAGTTGTTGGGGATTTTTTGGTATTTTGTGTGTAGTTTTTTGTGTTTTTGTGTATGTTGTTAAGGTTTTTATTTTTTAATTTGTTTTTATTTAGCTTCTTTTGGTTTGAGTGTGTTTTTGAATTTGGTTGGTGTTTTGTTGGTATTTGTTTGTCTGTGTTCTGGATGTGTTTATTTTTTTTTATTTGTTTGTTTTTATGTGTTTATGAGATATAAATTGCGGGCGTTTTTCGTGTGGGGTGGGTTTTAGCTGTTAGTGATGTTGGGTTGGGTTTTGGGGTTTGTTTTGTTTTGTGTTTTTTTTGTTTTGGTTGTTTTTTATTGTAAGTGTGTGTGTTAATTATTTTGGGTGGTTTTTTGTTGGTTTTTATGGTTTTTTGTGGGGGTTATCTTACTGTTGGATCTTTATTCTTGTGTTTGTGATTTGTTTTTGTTTTGTATTTTGTTTTGGTGGGTGGGTGGGATGATGTTTTGTTATGTGGTGTGTGTTTTGTCTTAAGTGTTTTTTTTTTTGTTTTTGTAATATTTATGACTGGGGGATTGGTTTTGTGGTTTGTGTATTGTTTGTGTCGTTTTATGGTTTTTATTCTGTTTGTTTGTTTTGGTTTGTTTACTTTGTATGTGTTTTGTGTTTTGTTTTGCTTTTTGTTGTTTGTGTATTTTTGTTGTTTTTTTTTTTTTGTTGGGGTCTTTTGGGTGGTTCTCTTTTTGTTTTTTTTTTGTTCTTGGGTGTTTGATTTTTTTGTTTTTTTTTTTGTTTTATTGGTTGGTTTTTATTTGTTTTGATTGTGGATTTGATGGCTTTTGTGTGCTTTTTTTTGTTTATGAGTTTTTTCTTGTTGTTTTTTTTTTTGTTTTTTGTTTTGTGTGTTGTGGTCTTGGGTTTTTTTGATTGGGGTGGTGTTCTTGGGGGTCGTGGTAGGTTTTGTTTTGGGTGTTCTGGGGGTTTTTTTTGTTTGTTATGTTTCGTTGCTGGATTTTTTTTGTTGTGGTGTGTGGGTTTTGTGTTGTTTTGTGTTTTTTTTGTTTTGGTTTTTTTGTATATTTTTGTTTTGTTGGTTTTTATTGATTTGTTTATTTGTGGTGGTTTGTTTTTGGTTTTGGTTTTGTTTTGTGGTGTTTTTGCTATATTTTTCGTGTTTTGTTTTTTTTTAGAGTATATTTATTGGGGGGGGGGTGGGTTGGGGTGGGTTTTTCTGTGTGGGGTTTTTTGTTTTTTTGTACTTTTTGGGTGTCTGCTTGGTTGTGGGGTTTTTTTTATTGGTGGTATGGTTTTGTGGGTTGGGGGGGGGTTTATTATTTTTGGGTGGGGGGTGGTTTTTTTTATTTGTTTGTTTTTGTTGGGGTTTTTTTGGATTTGGTTGGTGTTGTTTTGGGTTTGTTGCGGTTTTCTTTGGGTTTGTTTTTCTGTATGTGTGTGGGTTTCTTTTTAGTGTATTTTGGATTGGTGTAGTGATCTTATTTGTTTGTTTGATGTGATTTGTTTGTGTTTGGTATTTGTTGTTTTTTGTTGATAGATTATGTGATTTGGTGGGGTGGTGTTCTTTTTTTGTAGGGTGGTTGGATATTTTTAGTTTAGTGTTTGTTTTAGTTGGGAAGTTGGGTTGTGGCGGGGTGGATGCGTTTGGTTGTGGTATAGCGTTCCAGTGTAGTGGTGTTAAGGGGTTGTTCTGAAGTGGGGAGGGTTTTTTGTGTGATGGGGGAGGGTGTTCGGGGGGGGTAGTTTTTGTAGTTGTTGGAAATTTTGGCGGTTGGGGGGGGATTTGTTGGGGAGTGGAGTGGGGGGGTAGAGGGGTAGGGGACTGCTTGTTTTGTGGTGGCGGTGGAGTGTGTTGATATGGCGGGTTGGAGGGTTTGGGTGTTCTGGGGGGGAGTTGGTGGGGGGGGGTTGGGTGGTATTTTGTTCAGGGGGGTGGTGGTGGGATCTTTGGTGGGTTGGTGGGGGTTTTTTTTTTTTTTTGTTTGTGCGTGTTTTGGGTGTGTTATTTTGGTGGGTTTTTGTTTATGTGGGGTTGTTATTGTTGTTTTTTGGGTGGGTTCTTTTAGTGAAGGTGGGGGTGGGCGGGGGTCGAGTGTGGTTGTGTGTAGTGGTGTGTTTTAAGGGTGGCGCGAGTGGTGAGTGCGGATGTGTGGGAGGAGTGTGGTTGGATGTTTGTGTTGTGTGTGAAGTTGTTTGCTAGAGAATGATGTTGGGCGGGAGGTGAGGTGTCTGGGGGGGGATTGGGGGGAGGAAATTGTGTTGTAAGGGGTCTAGTGTGGCGGGTGGGGGTGTCTTGGTTTATATCGGGGTGAGTTGGGTAGTGCGGCGGGGTGGTATTGGGGTGGGGCTTGGGGTGTTTGGGGTTAGGGGGGAGGTGGTTTTGGGGGGATGAGGGGGGGGGGGGGGCGGGGTTCGGTAGAGTGATGGGTGGGGGAGGATGGGGGGGTGAGGGTGGTGGATCCGAGGGTGGGTTTATTTTGATGTCGGGGTGGAGGGGAGGAGTTTGTGGTTCTCTGTTGGGGTTGGGTGGTGTGGTGTTTGCAGTGTCGGGGCTGGTTTATGTTTTTTTTTTTTGGTTTTTAATTGAGTTTTTTTGTTGGAGTTTTTTGTGGTTTTTGTTATTGTGTTTGTGTTTTTTCTGTGTGGGGTTTATTATTTGTTGTGTTATGAGGCTTTTATTTTACTTTCGTATTGGTGTTTTTTTTTATTTTGTTGTGTTGGATTTGTTTGTTTTTTTTTTTGTCTTTGATGTTGGTCGTTTTGGGGGGGGTTTTTGATTTCTGGGTTGGGGGTTTGTTTTTGTGTTTTTGTGTTGTGTTTTTTTTGTGCTTGTTTGTTGGTTTGTGTTGTTGTGGGTGTGGTTTTTTTTTATTTGGTCGTTTCTGGTCTTTGTGTGTTGAGCTTTTTTTTTTTTTGTTTTTTGATGATTTGGCGGGTTTTTTTTTTTTGTTTTGTTTTGTTTCAGGGGTTAGTTTTTGTTTTTGGTGAGGTGATTTAATTTTGTGCTTTGTTTGTTTTGGTGGTGATGGTATGGGGGTTTTTGTTTTTGGGGGGGGGGTGTTTTTTGTTTGTGTGTTGGGGATTGTTGTTTTTTTTTTTTTTGGATTCATTTTTTTTTTGGTTTTCTGTGGTTTGGGTCGTTTTTGTATGGTTTTGTTTTAGTGGGGGGGTGGTTTTTTGTAGTTTGAGTTTTGTTTTATTTGTTTTATGATTGGTTGTTGTGTTTCTTAATTTTTCTTTTGTTTTTTTGTTATTTTGTGGGTTGCGGGAGAGCAGGATGTTCGGTTTGGGTTTTTATTTTCGTGGATAGTAGGGGGGAGAGGAGGGGGGGGTTGGGCACATGGAGGCGTGGGGCGGTGGGGTTTGCTTTGGGGATGGGGGGTTGTAGGGGGAGGACGTGAGGTCGGTTGGCTGGAGGCGGGGGGCGTGGTGGGCGGAGCGGGTTGTTTGGTGGGTGTGGGGGAGGGGGGGAGGGGGGGAAGAGTGGGAGGGATGGGAGGGGGTTTTGTGTGGGGGGGGGTGGAGTGGGGCTGGTTGTGGGGGGTGGGTGGTGGGATCAGACGGGTGCGGTGTGGGGGTGGGAAGGGGGGGTGTTTATGGTTTTTTTTTTGGGGTTATTTTTTGTATTTGGGGTTTCTCTTTTCTTGGTGTTGGTTTGAGGTGGTTTTTTGTTTTGGTTTCCTTGGTGGTGTGTGGATGCGTCGTTTTGTGGTGGTTGTGGGGTTGTTTTGTTTATCGAGTAAAGAAATTACTAGCATATTTGCTAGATGTTTTTTCTTGGACTCACATTATTCCTTAAAGTGCTAAATACCCTTGTGGCTATGTAGACGATAAAGGAGGAATTGCATGCTTATATTCAAGTTAAATGAAAGCATAAATGGCTAGTCCCTCATCTACATAAGTAGAACTTCATATACTCTATTCAATACCTAAGTACATTGCTACTTATAGGCATTCTAAGAGAATAGGAAAGTTAATAAATTGCTATTTGCTTTCTACTGGTAATGTAACACTTACAATGTTGACAAATCCAGTGGGAGCATTGCGTTTTTATTACTGAAATGACATTCATGTAAGGTTGTTAATTTCAGTGGGAGCTACGAGATTTATTTCCTTGTTAGTCACCCATATTATTTCGAACCTGCTTTGAAATAATTCATTACTTTCCGAATATGAACGACCATGGTTTTAGGAAAATTGCATTTTATTTTATGGATAACCAGTTGCCTTTCCGATGTCGCTTTCCGAAACGTTATCTATAGAATAATAATCCACAATTCCTTATTAAACGTTATGGTTCTAAATCTACTTGTAATATCTATGACATTATCATATTGTTTACACAATCAAGCACATGTTGTGTTGTTTGTCTTCATAATATGATGTTGTACCTTACACAAGTGGGAGAAATCTCAAAGTGTGTGCAAGGAACAACATATTATTGGTTTCTCTTGACCGCAAGGTAAGAAAGCTAATAAATCTACTAGGACTTAAACATACAAGATGTTTGTTGCCCTATTACATTCAAATGTCATGATATAATGTAAAGCTACTTCAACATTTTGACTACATGTTTTAGTCAATCTAATTGTGGTTAAATAATAATAATCATAATTTTGAAGTATGAAATTAACTTGAAATTACTATTGAACTCAAGAGATTGTGTTCATAACTACTTTAGTTACTATAATTATGTTTTCTAGTTAAGACATAATTAGGAAGTCCTTGAATTAATCAATGACTTATAACATAAAGTATGTAGTAAAATTGTTATGTCTTCTTGTTAACACATAAACATGAGGTCCTTGAATTATTCAAAGACTTATAATGTATACTTGACATGTTCTGTTTTCTTGTAAACACATGAACATATAATTCTTGAACAGTTCTGTCTTCTTGTGAACACGTGAACATAGGGTTCTTGTATTATTCAAGAAATATACACTATAGCATGCACTTGGTTCGAAAATACTGAATATGCAATTTGGCTCGACCCAATTGACAAGTATTTGATCCAAAGAGAATTAAGTTATCTATGGAATTCTGATGAAGTCTCACAATTCCAATACTTATAGAATACCACGTTATTATGGTATGTCTAATAGGTTGAAACAAACTATATTCATATTGTTTGATTCATGATAGCTTTAATTGCTCTACCTCCAAAATCTATCAAGGTTAGAAAATTGTGTGTGTCATGGATACACTCAATATAGTTCAAACCTAGAAGGTATTCAAGACAACCCACGACTGAAACCCCTAAACCCTTAGGGATTTTTGGTTTTTCCACTCAAACCAATCGAACCCTAAAACCTTTTGGGTTTTCGATTTTTCTACACTTCCTAGCTTGAAGATTGTAGTTTTGGTGTTCCTCCTAGCTCGACGTAACACAAACCTTTGCTAAGGTTTTCGGTTAAAGGGTGATACAAGAATTAGGGTTTTGCTACAAACCCTAATTAGGGTTCTTGGAAGGAATCCCATTATGTCTTGATTAAAGTTTTGAAATTTGTTAAAATATTATGAAGCATATTATTAACAAACTAGATATGAGAACTTAATATGTGTTTTGTGTTTCCTAATTAAGAACAATTCATTGTTGCTTAAATACTTAGTATTTAGAGAATTTTCTCTACTTACAAAAGTAAGTGGGAGCATCTACAAATCTTGAAGTGATTCAAGAACAAAATACATTACCTTCTAAATCCACTTGTGAATGTCATACAAAGGTTAAACATGAAAATGTCGAACCAAAGTATAATGTGTTAGAAATACGAAAAAGTTTCGGTCACTACCAATATAGTTAGTCGTAGCTTGTAGTAAGTTGTAAGATTAAGTTAGAAAGCTAACCGGGCTAAAGTTACATTGTAAGCCCATACCACAAGCACATGGAAGGTTAGCTAGGCACATATAAACCCTCTCCATTGCTTGGAGAGGGTGTTGGTTATTCATTTGTCACATTTTCACTTAAGCTAATATTATCATTTTTCTTTCTCTCTCTAAGTGTTCATCCAATCACCTCTCTCTCTCTCTCTCTAAAACTCTAAGTGAATCATTCCATACATGTGTTAATATTATTCTACAATTGGTATCAAGAGCCATGGGGTGTTTGCGTAGGTTTTGTGTGCGTTTGTTACTCATTTAGTTCGTCTAGTTTGGTTTAAAATTTTCAAAAAGTTTCCACTTTTTGAGGGTTTTAAAACCATAAAGATCATAACTTTCTTACTTAGTTATCTTAATATAGACTAGAAGTACAAAAAAATCTTTCAAAAACCATAAAAAATATCATCTTTGTGAGTCTTTTTGGTCAAAAAGAGGGTTTTGTACCAAGAATCTTGATTTCAAATTTTTCGTGAAAAAACGTTAAAGTTTGTGTTTTTAAGGTTCTAATAGTCTTAGATAGGTAAGAAGTACAAGAAAAATCGGGTAAAAACGTCAAAAATGTGTCTTTTTAAGATTTTTGATTTTTGAGTTTCGAAGTTAGTCAAGCGATCTATACATTCGTTTGTTCAGGTTATCTATACTTCAGTTTGTTCAGGCGATCTATACTTCAGTTTGTTCAGGCAATCTATACTTCAGTTTGTTCAGGCGATCTATGCTCCAATTTGTTCAGGCGATCTATACTTCAGTTTCTTCAGGCGATTTATACGTTCTACTTTGTTAAGGCGATTTATACACGTATTTCGTTAAGGCAATTTATACACGTATTATTGTTCAGGCGATTTATACGTGCTATCTTTGTTAAGGCAATTTATACAGTGTATTCTTCAAGGGTGATTTATACGTATTTTGCTTGAGTGATTTATACGCTTGACTAAGGAGAACTATACAAGTTTGTTAGATGAATTATACGGTTGTTCTTTGATTTGTAAAATCCCGTGAATATTTGATTTCTCAGTTTTATCAAGTATTGTAAAATACCGTGTATTCCTAAAGACTTAATTTCATTAATCAAACCTCACTTTAACACAACAACCTCCAATCACTATTTGATCATTTTAATCTTATCACATTGATCAGGATCCAATGATTTTACTTGGATAAAAGAATACTATTGCTGAGTACATGATACTCTCCGGTGCTGACAATCGTCCACCTATGTTGGACAAAGACCTATATGATTCTTATAAAAGTAGAATGGAACTATACATGCAAAATAGAGAGCATGGTAGAATGATACTTGAATCAGTTGAACATGGTCCTCTTATTTGGCCTACAGTTGAAGACAATGGAGTGATCAGAACAAAGAAATATGTTGAATTATCTGCTGCTATGAAAATTCAAGCTGATTGTGATATGAAAGCTACAAATATCATTCTTCAAGGTCTTCCTGCTGATATCTATTCACTTGTGAATCATCACAGAGTTGCTAAAGATTTATGGGAGATAGTTCAATTACTGATGCAAGGTACATCTTTAACAAAGCAGAAAAGAGAGTGTAAGCTGTATGATGCATTTGATAAGTTTACTCACATTAAGGGGGAATCACTTCATACGTATTACTTTCAATTTACTCAGCTAATTAATGACATGAACATCTACAAGATGAAAATGGAGCAATTTCAAGTAAATACCAAATTCTTAAACAATCTTCTACCATAATGGAGTAAGTTTGTGACTGATGTCAAGCTTGTAAAAGATTTGCATACCTCTAACTTTGATCAAATTCATGCATATCTTGAACAACACGAACTCCATGCAAATGAAGTACGTATTATGCGTGAACGTAATCAAGATCCACTTGCATTCGTTGCAAATCAGCAGATGACACCACCTCACTTTAACCCTTATCAATCATCTTATAACAATCCTCAACTACAACAACAGTTTTCACCCTCACATCATGCATTAATTCAACCCAATCAACATTACTCATCTCATTATCCATCACAAACTCAATTCAATCATTCATCCATTTTACCATCACATACATATCAGTCTCAAATGAATCATCAAACCTCAACTGTTCCACAAGTAATTCCACATGTTGCTTATCAATCACCTCAAACTCCTACACAACTTATGACTGAGTCACCGTTTGTAGACTCGGGTTTTGCTGTTCTTGTGTTTTCTCCTGGAGATAATCTGATTGCTTGTCTCAATAAAGCAATAGCTTTTCTAATGGTTGTAGCTTCGTCAAGGTTCCCTACTTCCAATAATCAACTCAGAACTTCCTCTAATCCAAGAAACCAAGTGTAAACCCCCGTATTTAAGGTCACTACTATTTCTGATCTCATAATTTATTTATAAATTTTATTGAGTTACTTTTTTTTTTCAGTAATGCTACTAGTTATGGGGAAACAATTCAATTGGACAGGCAAAGGTTGTTAAATGCTACAACGGTCAAGGTGAAGGACATATGGCTAGGCAATGCACTCAGCTAAAGAGCATGGAATGCAGCATGGTATAAGGATAAAGCAATGTTAGATGAAGCTCAGGAAGCTGCTGGGCCAACTTTTAGATGAAGAGCAACTCGCATTTCTTGCAGATCCAGGGATTCCAGACGGTCAAGCTGTTCAGACAATCATTCCAAATAATGCTGCTTTTCAGACTGAGGATCTTGATACTTATAATTCTGACTGTGATGATATCTCGAATGCAAAAGCGGTTCTCATGGCCAACATTTCCAACTATGGTTCTGACGTTATCTTAGAGGTACCCCATTCTGAAACCTATCTTAATGATATGGAAAATCAAGGTGTACATGCAATGCAGGATTTTGAACAAACACCATTTGTGGATTTTACAGATAATGAGATACATAGTGATAGCAATATCATTCCATACTCTTAATATTTGCAAGAAACACAATAGGCAAATGTTTAAGATACTAATTTGTAACCACAACAAGATTCAATGATCTTATCTGTGATTGAACAAATGTTGGAACAAATGATTAATCATGTAAATAATTAGGAAAATGCTAATAAGGAATAGAATAATGAATCTGTAACGCTCGAGCTAGGAGAGATATAAAGAAACGGAGTCAAAACTTTTGAACAACGTCTTAATATTGATTTAAGCAGTTGTGAAAAAATGATTGATTCTTAAATGGATGATATGATTAAAGAAAAGCTTACACTGAAAGAACAAGTTGACTCACTTGAGCAAAATCTTTCTAAACAAATCAAAGAAAATGAATGCTTATTGCAAACATTCATGGTTTTCAAAAATGAATCTAAAGAAAAAGAAACAATAATTATATGAAAATAAAAATAGATTTGGAAGAAGAATAAATGAATTGATATACTTATTTTCAAAATGTGTCAATCCTGCTCAAACAGTGCACATTATTAACAAAGCACTCGAGCCTTTTATGAATAGTATTACACACAACACAGCTCTAGGGTTCAAGCCGTTTTATCTTAAGAAATCTCAACGGATTACCTAACCATGTTATGATGGTATTGTTATATCTGTTAAAACATGTTGTTATGCCTATTGATTGATGATGCAAATATGAGTAGTGTTAGCATCTTAACTTATATTTAACGGTGATTTCGTTTTAAGCTTGGTTTGGGACAAGTGAAAAGTCAGGAACGATGAATTTATATTTTAGGCATTTTAGGATTAAAGTGCGTCTTGTTCTATGACCCTTAAAGTTATGAAATAACGAAAGTCAAACATGTTAATTAGTTGCTTAAAAAGAAAAGTACAAAAAAATGAGAAAAAGAAAAAATACAAAATATGTGTGGGAATAAGTGTAAATATTTAAAAATGGTCAAAACGGGGCTTTTAAAAGCTAATGACTCTTTAATTTCCCTTGATGAACACTTATCTACTTTTCGAGGTAATTAGTCAAGGGGGATTGAGATTCTTGGTTTTCTAAAGTGTTTACTTTTCGAGGTAATTAGTCATGAGGGATTTTGGTATGTGCTTAATTACACATACCATTTACCTAGGAAAACGTGCCTAAAAGACTAAAATCATACCAAAAATACATTGTATTTGTGTGTTTTGCATTTATATTGTGCAGGTAAAGGAATATCTAAGAAAAGGACAAAAACAAAGCCAACACGACAAAACCGAGCACGGGAATGGAAAAGCGTGAAAAAAGTCAAAGTCAACGAAAGTCAAAGTCAAAGTCAACCAAAAAGTCAACCAAGTCAAAACCAAAGCCGGTATCGAAGAAATGTTAAATGGGCCAATCCGTACCCATCTAATGGGCCGGGTCAGCCCATTTAAACATTATGAAGACCAAATAAATCCAAAACCCTTACCCGGCCCAAATAAAAGCCCAAACCAACACTTAACAGCCCACACATAAGGCTGTTAAGTCTTTTACATCTGAGGTCCTTAGCCTTTGCACCGTTAGTCCTTAAATGTGAAGAGATTTCTTGGATCCGACATTTAGTATCAAGAGCATCGGGTAGATAGTGGTTGTTTCGTGGTTTAATAAGCTCTAAATCAAACTTTCGTGGCTTATTTTGCAATATAAGCTCACGTCGAAATTTTTTTGGGGCTTATTGGTTTGTTTTGTTCATCTACTTCTTGCTATACTTGGTCTACACATTCTTGTGTTTCATTTTAAGTATAAGCTCAAAATTTCGTGGCTTATTTTTTACAATAAGCTCACGGCTCAAAAAAATTTGGGCTTATTGGTTTGGTTTGCTTGTTTACACCTTGCAATACTTGGTTTAAATCCTCTATTGGTACTAAACTAGGGCTTCGTTTTTCATTTTTAAAAATTTCGTGCTTATTCAAGCTTATTCCTTGTGGCTTATTTCAGTGCTTATTTGTGATTTGTTATTTCTTTGTGGTCCTAACGGTCAACATAAGGGAGACATAGATCCCTTTTCTCTGCTTCTCAAGATAAGTGACATTTTGTTGTTTTCTAACAAGACAAAAGTGATCCTCACAGAAAGTGACCTCAAGCGGACTTTGTAAGTTTGTTCGAGCGGTATATGTGAGTATAAGGCCCAAGCGGTATATGCAGTATTTTGTTAAGTCGAAACATGTTTCATTTCGTAAGCGAAATATTGCAGGTGATACTCAAGCGAAATATTACAATATCTAAAACGAAAAAAACTCCGCCAATTTTTTGAAAATCAAGCGAAATATGTTTGTTACGAACTCAAGCGGAATATGTTAAACCTCAAGCGAAACATGCAAGACTGAACTTCAAGCGAAATATGCAAGTTTACAGCTCAAGCGGAATATGTTTTAATTACAAGCGAAACATGCAAGACTGAACTTCAAGCGAAATATGCAAGTTTACAGCTCAAGCGGAATATGTTTTAATTACAAGCGAAACATGCAAGATTGATTACAAGCGAAATATGTTTCAAATTCAAGCGAAATATGCAGTTTCTGTTTTCAAGCGAAATGTGTAAATTTTTTCAAGCGAAATATGTCAATTAACATTCACGGTTTTCTATTGATTTTGTAAAATCCCGCGAAAGACACAATTCTTTTCTCGGTTTTAATCATAGACTTGTAAAATCCCGTGGACGTTTATTGTTTTTCATTTTACCACAACTTCAATCACAACACATCTACTTAAGATCCTTCAATCATTTTTCACTTCATAATTCTTCAATCATTCATCATGACAACTCCAATTGTAACTTCCACAACCGACAGTCAAATGCATAACAACATAATGGCAGCTGGTTCAAGGGATCGTCCACCAATGCTTGCAACAGGACGATATGCACAATGGCGATCACGGTTCTTACGATACATTGATACAAGACCAAATGGTGATGCCTTACGGAAGTGCATTCTCAAAGGTCCTTACACTCCAACTATTGTCACAACACCAGCTGTTCCTGCAACAGAGAATTCTCCAGCAGTTCCTGAACAAACAACAGTCGAGACAATTATGAATATGACTCCTGAAAATAGAGCTCATTTTGAATCAGAAAAGAGCGATTTCCTTTGATATGACTAGAATTGGAGGAGAAAATATCATTCAAATGTTGATGCATGTCAGACAGGTCAAGATTTGTCGGGAAGCAATCGAAAGGCTACAACAAGGGTTCATCATATTCAAGATTTCATGGACAAACGTTATTTGGAGTTTGGTCAATACACCTCTCACGATGGAGGAAACAATTGAGTCATTTCTACACAAGATTCTTACAAGATGATGAATGAATGATCAGAAACAATTTACAGTTGCTACCGATGCATGTCCATGGTTCAATTCTTCAACAATTCAAACCAGAATGGTCAAGATTTGTCACAATTGTCAAGCAACAACACAAGTTGGATGAAGTTTCATATCACAAACTCTTTGACATTCTGAATCAATACCAAAAGGAAGTTAATGAACTCCGTGCTGAAAGAATGGCCAAGAATGCTAACCCATTAGCACTTGTTGCTACTGCTCAAACACTTCAAGACACTTATTATCAATCATCAAAGTCTCACAAATCATATGCACCAACATCAAAAGCTTCACTTCCAACCAGATCTCATGCAACTACAAGATACAAAGGCAAAGAGATAGCCAAACCAATCACACCACCATCTGAGTCAGCTTCTGAAGAAGACAGTGATCCTGAACAAGCTCAGAGGGATAAAGACATGCAGAAAAATTTGGCTCTCATTGCAAAGTACTTCAAGAAAATCTACAAACCTACCAACAACAACCTCAGAACTTCCTCAAACACCAGAAACAAGAATGTGGATACTACTCCAAGGTACAAGAATGACAATCAGACTGGACAGTTTAGGAATCAGAGGGCAGTAAATGTTGCTGGGGCTAGAGAAACTGTAGGTGGTCAAGTAGTGCAACAGTCTGGGATACAGTGTTTTAACTGCAAGGAATTTGGTCATTATGCTAAGGAATGCAGAAAGCCAAAACGAGGGTTAAAGACTCCACGTATTATAAGGAAAAGATGTTGCAGTGTAAACAAGATGAGAAAAGGGTAAACTTCAAGCGGCACAAATCTGGACTGGGTAGCAGAAAATGGATGAAGGAAATTGATGAACAAGAGTTGGAAGCACTTTACAGTTAATGGCAAAGATCAGGAGGTCCTAATGCAGGCTCAGGCCACTGACGCTGAGCCATGGAGCGGTACAATATGATTACGACGATAATGTGTTTGCCACTGAACATACAACATTTTGAGCAATCTATATTACATTACTAAACACATGTGCAGTGAAACGGTTGATAGTAATGTCATCCTGACTCAACGGATATGTGTGATATCTGATATTCAGAGTATGACCAAAATGATTGTAGAATGTGATGATGAGGTGTTGCACCGCTAATTTAATTGCTAATTAAAGCTTGTGTCAATGAAAATAAAAGATTCAAGAATTAAAGAGAGCAAATGCAACATTGACTCATGATTAACTGAGTGCAAATCTATTCTTGCGAAAACTAGTAGAAACTCTAGGGGAATCTAATAGTTTTCGGGATAGTTGCTTAGTTGCACTTCAAAATAAACAGACTGGGTTTGAGAGGTACAAGGCCTTTAATGATCGTACAGTTGACTATGACAAACTTGAACGTAAGTTAAATGAAACTCTAGGACTATTAGCTCAAAAAGAAATTGACATAAAGGAAGGTTTAAAAGTTAAAGCATACGAAATATTCTGTTCTCAAGAGAAGCACGAGGACGTTAGTCAAACAGAGTCTTTTAACAAAGTCACATTATGAAGGTCTTGTCAAAGAGAAAACAAAGGTCATAACGGATTTGAAGCTTAAGGAAGAAAAAGATATTGACAAAATGATTTTAATGGAAAACCAATTAAAGTTTTTGAATGAAATTGTTTACAAAAGGAGTCAATCAATCCAAACCATTCATATGTTAGCACCCAAATGCCCTACATTTAATGGAAGACCTACCTTTGCCAATCCAATGTACCTCAAAAAGGCTCAAAATGAGATACCATGTTTGTATGCGATCCCACATGACCAATCTGATCCTGCAAACAGACTCGTCCCCGATAGGGAAGAGACTCTGACTCTTGAAGAAGAGAGTCGATCAAAATTGAATAAAGACTTAGTGAAACCTTTTGACTACACAAAGTTAAATAGTCTTTATGAAATTTTTAAACCCCCGACTCAGCATTATGAAATTCAGTTCGCACAGGCAAATGAAATAAGAAAGAAAATGTGGAGAAAATCATTTGTGAAAACAAAACCAAATATTTTCAAAAACATCGATTTCTTACCAGTGTCAAAATCAATAAGCAAAAGTAGACAAGCATATAATGTCATGACGAATAACATTAATCATCTGAAAGAAATTGTCGATCAAGCGTGGGTAAAACATTTAAACGACCATCTTCATCTTCGTAACCCAACTGCTCAAGATATGAAAATCCTAGTTAAGACATGTTTGATGCCCCTTGCCCTTAAGACTCAGAATGATAGTTTCGCATTTGTACATGAACTTAAGAAAGAAATGCATTCAGATTTAAAGTATGTTGAATCTCTTAAAGATGTAATTGATGAACTTAAATCTGATAAGGCAGAATTTTCCAATATGTATGATATGCTTTTGCAAGAATGTGTGTCTAGAGATGTTATGTGTTCTTATTTAGAATCTTCATCTGATTTAGATGAGATCACTGAATTACAATGCTTATATCTTCATAAAGTCAGGGAATGTGATTGTCTTGCACAAAAGCTTTCTAAACAAACTGAATTTGTAAGTAAAGAGATTTACACTGAGCTTTTACGAAGTTTTGCTAAATTAGAAAAACACTCAATTTCTCTTGAAATCGCTTTACAACAATGTCAAGAACAACTGAAAAATGACACAGTTTGCAAAGAAAAAGTGTCAAATGTATTTCGAAAGGAACGTGAACAATATTTCGAAATACAAGATTTGAAAGCTCAACAGCAAGACAAGAACATTGCAATAAGTGAGTTAAAGAAACTCATTGAAAAATGCAAAGGAAAATCTGTGGACACTAAGTCTGATAAACCATCTGTTGTTTGACAACCAAATGCTCAAAGGATTCCAAAACCATTAGTTTTAGGAAAACCGGCTCCCTTTTCAAACTCTCTTGAGAGAACAAATTTTGCAAAGAAAAAGTCAGTTTCAAAAACTAATGAGTCAGAGGGTTTATCAAAACCAGCCACTCCATAAAATTTGCCTCAAACAGCAATGAAAGCTGTAAGAAACACAAATGTGATTAAACCAAGCATGTATCGAATTGCAAGTAGTACAACACAAACTAGAGCACCACAGTTGAATCAGACTTCTAGGATTACTAATCCTCGCGTGTCTACATCTACATGAGTAGCTCA